>PVIY010033380.1:0-28106 GCA_004026745.1 Myrmecophaga tridactyla
GAGAGACACACAGGGGAGACCGAAGAACCACCGAGTGGGAGAAATGGAGATGGAACATGGAAGCAGGAGAAGCAGTGGGAGAAGATGAAAGAGGGAAGGGCAGAAGAGAAGAGGCAAGGGGGCAAACGGAGATGGGGTAAATGGGAAGGACAGGGAAGCCAGCAGGAAGGAAAGATGGAAACAGAAAGAAGCCAGGACCCAAAGAAACACAAAGAGGAGGATGGCGGTGATATCAGGAAAGAACGGCGGGATAGGAAAGAAAAGAGGGGAGTGGGAATAGACAGGGGAGGGGTAGAGCAGAGAAGGAGAGAAATGGGGAAGGGACAGGAAAAGCAGAGTGAGCAAAAAGAGGAGAAAAGAGGGAGAGAAGGGACAAAGGTGAGTCTGTGCTGGAGAGGACACAGTGTCTCAAGGACAGAGGCATCCCCTGGACCCATCTGGCCAGGACCATTTGTGCCTCCCCGGCCACTGCCCCCCACCCAAACCAGCAGTGTGTGCAGGAGCAGGGCAGTGGGGTGGGTGCCTGTGCCACCCAAGGAGGTCCCAGCCACGAGCCCTTCCTGGTGGATGATTCTCCAGCTGTGCTAATGGCTCTGCCTGCCTTTCCTTGCCTGGTGGCTCTCTTTCCTTCACGCTCTAAGCCCACAGAAAACCGGGTCGCAGCCATCCAATGCCTGGGCGTCAACCATTCATAATGATGGCAGGAGAAGTGTGTCCCCTGTGAGATACCCCTGGGGCCACAGATGAGGTGACCTGGGCAAGGAATTGGGCAGTCCAGGTTTCTCAGCCCATCAACCGTCCTGCCAGGTGACTGAGGGGGTGGCTCCCTCTCCAGACCCCAGAAAGCAAGGAGTCCAGGCCTTGGGGCCTCCACCAGCTGCAACAGACCGAGCTCACACTTCTCAAGAGTGACCCGGAAAGTCATTAGAAAGAGCCAGCTTGTTGTCTATTCAGGGTCCACGGGCCCCTCTCCTTGGATTCAGCCCAAAGTTCTCATCCGTGCCTGCCCTGCTGCTTCATGAAGACTTCTGCACCCTGGGCCTGCAGGCAGGGAGCTCCCCGCCCCCACCAGGAAGCATGTCTGTCTCCCTCAGAGGTTCACCTGCAGGGCTGGTCTCAGCTGGAACCCCCAGGCATTGGATGGCTGTGACCCAGCTTTCTGTGGGCATAGAGCGTGAAGGAAAGAGCCACCAGGCAAGGAAAGGCAGCCAGAGCCAGCGGCACAGCTTGGGAATCATCCACCCTCATGCTGTTCATTTTAATTTAAAGAAAAGGTGACAGTGAGCCTCCCACTTACAGCTATGATGGGGTACCAGGGACCAGATGACCACCTGTACCGAGAACAAGTGGACAAATGAAAGGAGACACAAAGGCACAAAAGCTACGGGATGCAGCTAAAGCAGTGCTTCACAGGAAAACTGTAGCTTTAAATTTTTGTGCCAGAAAGAAAAAATAAATAAGAACAATATCCTAAAGGCCCACCTAAAGATGTAAGAAAGAGAAAAGCAATTAAAATATAAAATAAGTAGTACAGGTCATAAGAACAAGTTCAATAATTAATACAACAGATAAAAGACTAACAGGAGAGACCATCTGTAAAAATCAAGCTACTCTTTAAAAGAATTTTAAAAATTATAAATCTCCAGATAAACTGAGGAAAAAAACACAAATTGCCAATGTGACAAATCAAAGAGGGGGCAGGACGACAGATGCAACTATTAAAGGATGGTAAGGAAATATCATGAACGTTAGGTCATTAAATTTAGATGAAATAGGAAAAAAAATACTTGAAAGATATGAATTATCAAAACTGACTCAGGAAGAAATAGAAAAATTAAATAGCTCAATAATTACAAAGATATTAAACTTATATTTTTAAAAAGCTCCCACAAAAGAGCAATGAAAAATGTCTAAAATTGAGAGTGATGATGATTGTACAACTAAGTGATGATACTGTAAGACCTGGTCTGTTTATTTTGGACATTATCCATGAAGCCCAATAAATGCAGGTGGCTGAAGACCATACTGACTGAGAAGCAGAATGGCGGACTGTGGTGTATACATACGATGGAATACTGTGCGGCTACAGAGAGGAACAAAGTCATGAGGCATGCAACAAGGTGAATGAATTTTGAGGCTATTATGTTGTGCAAAATGAGCCAGAAACAGAAGGACAAATATTATCTCTTTTAGATAATACTTATAAGAAATTTGGGGCCTGGATTGTAACCTCTTAAAGCAGTTACATTTAGACCAAAGTGGTAACTGTTATTTCTAGATTCTGATATGCTATGCTATTATGTATACAAGCTGGGACTTCCCTGGAACTTAGGGTGCCTGTCTGACACCTAAGACTCAGAGTTGGAGGTCTGCAGCAATGAAAATCAGCATTGCTATATACAACAAATGTTAAAGAAACTGAAGAAGAGATCAAGCTTCAATTAGATAAAGAACAAAACTGATTGGCTCAGGACTATGGTAAATCAGAATACAGGACAAAGGATGATATTGTCTGCATTTTAGAACTCCACCTACTGTATGAAACCAAAGGAAGAGAGCTTTATTTTTCCAAAACCTAAATTTCCTGTAGCACATAATCTAACTCAAGCTGTCTGGATAGTTCATTTAAACACATGGAGTTCCCAAACACATGGAGCCTAGAATGGGAACAACTGAAATTCCATATAGCTTAATGTAACACCCAGACACATCCCAGAGTGTGCTGGACAGATAATTAAAAAGTATTGGTAAAGTCCATGGAGGGACTGGAGAAAAAATATATAGGACTATTAAACTTTCCCCTGATACTCTCTCAAACACTAGGGACTCCCAAGTTAATAGGCCAAGCCCCTGATCTTGAAGCTAGTTCTTACAAAATTTACTTCTGTAACGGAGAAGCTAAGCCTGCCTATAATTATGCCTAAGAGTTACTTAAAGGAAACCTCTTTGGTGGCTCAGATGTGGCCCTCTCTCTCCAAGCCCAACTCTGCAAGTGGAATCATTACCCACCCCCACCCCCGGACATGACTTCCAGGGGTGTAAGGCTCCCTGACAACGTGGGACATGACTCCCAGGGATGAGCCTAGCCCTGGCACTGTGGGGTTGACAACGGCTTCCTGGCCAAATGGGGGAAAAGCTATGTAACAAAATAAGGTGTCAGTGGCTAAGAGAGTTTGAATAGAGTCAAGAGGCCATCCTGGAGGCTGCTCTTATGCAAGCTTCAGCTAGATACTGCTAATCACCAGTCTACCAAACCACAACCCACATCATTCCTGTTAACTCTAAAGAACACCCAGGGATCTATCTGAGATTCTACAAAAATCGCACTCAATGAGTTTATTTTTCAGAAACTTAAAACATTCAGAGGGTTCCTAGGCCAGGTAAGTCCAGAAACCCAGAGGGGCCATTCTCTCCAAAAACAGCAATCTATCCCATAATAGTCGACACCTCTTTTCAACATGGAAAAAGTTAGATGAGGCATAGCCCAAGTGTCCCTAAAGATTGGGAAAGGAATCGAAGGAAAAGGAGTTATATTAGAGAAGTAGGATTTAACAAATGAGTATGACTACTGAATCATTATTTTGATATTTCTTTATAGGCTCCAGTGTCTTGGAGCAGCTAAAGGGAAAAAGCTGAAATTGTGGAACTGTAACCTATACCAAACCCTAAAATATGTTCTATAAATTCTTGTTACAATGTACTTTGAAATGTGTTGCTTTTTTTTGTATCAATGTTATATTTCACATTAAAAAATGTTTTAAAGAAATGATCCTACACCTCGATTTTGGACTTCTCTCAGCCTCAAAACCATGAGCCAATAAATTCCCTTCAGTTAAGCCAAAAAAAAAAAAAAGAACCCACAAAGAAAACTCCAGTCACAGATGGCTTTACTATCACATATATAAGGAAAAAATAATATCAATACTCCTCCAGAAGACAAAAGAAAGAGAACACGTACATTTTATGAGATGAGCATTACCTTGACACTAAAACCTAAATAAGGAATCTAAAAAAAGAAAAAAAGGAACACAGTAGCAAAAATTCTTTACAAGGTATTAGAAAATTGAATCCAACAATATGTAGAAAGGATAATATATCATGACCAAGAGGAATTCATTCAAGAAATGCAATGAATTCTCATATTAACGGGACAAATTTAAAAAGCAGAAAATCACTTCAATGACTAATTTGGAAAAAATCATTTGACAAAATTCAATATCCATTCAGGGTAAAAACTCGAATTAAACTAGGAAAATGAAGAGAATTTTCTAAACCTGAGGCTGAGAACTGTAAACCAAACCAAAACCAACATTTAATATACTTAGGGTGGAAAGCTGAATGTTTTCCCCCTAAGATATCTGGGAACAAGGTAAGCATATGCATTTTTCATTAATTTCATTCAACATTTTACAAGTAACATTGCAATAAGGGAGGGAAAGAAATAATAAATGTAAAGGTTGAAGGCAAACGATCTTTATTCACAGAAGACATGTTAATCTATGTAGAAAATCCTAAGGAATCTACAAAAAAAATGCTACTGGAATTAATATTCCAATACGCAGAGTCACAGGATACAAGGCAATATACTTGTAGCCAATAATTAGAAAACGAAATTTTAAAAAACACTGGCATTTACATAGCATACAAACATGAAATGATTAGGGTAAATTTAGCAAAGTATGTGTAACACCTGTATACTGAAAACTATAAGACATTGTTGAAAGAAATGAAAGAACACATAAATAAAAGACTGACCATGTTTACGGGTTAGAAGACTCAATATTGTCCAGTCAGGTCTCCATAAATTGATTTATAGATTCAATACAATCCCAATCAAAATCATATTAGGCTACTTTTAAAGACAGAAATCGACAATCCAATTCTAAAATTTATATTGACATACAAAGGATCTGACTTGAATTATACAAAACAATTTCAAGAAACGATAAACAAGTTGGAGAAATTAAAGAACTGATTTAAAGACTTGCTATAAAATTCAGATATGAAGTCAGTACAGTAGTATCAAAAGGACTGATATAGATCAATGAAACAGAAGAATTTGGAAGTGTACCCCTACATAAACGGTGAATTCGTTTTTGAAAAAGGTGCCAAATGGTCAATGAGGAAGGGAAGTCCTTCAACAAATGCTGCTGGAACAACTGGATAACCGTATTTGAAAAAAAACACAAAAATAAATGCAAAATGGATTATAGATCTAAAAGTAAAACCCAAAACCATAAAATCATAAAACTATAAAAAGTAAGAACCATGAATGAAAATATTCATAGACTTCATTAATATTAAAATCTTCAGCTCCTCATAAAATATTCTCAAAAAATAAAAAGGCAAGCCACGACGTGAGAAAAATACATGTTCAGCACAGGTACTGGATGAAGGACTTGTATCCAGAACATATTGAGAAGACCGCCCAATAAATGAGAGGTAAAGGGTCTGAAAGAGAACATAAGATTCCGCACAGAAGGAGATACATCAACGGGCAGAGGCACACAGAGAGGCTCCACATACTCGGGCATCAAAGAAATGCAGACTAAAACCACAATCGAATACCACCCACACTCACTGGAATGGCTCAGATTAAAAAGACAGACACTACCAAAGAGAGGACGCGCAGCAACTTAAGTCCCATCTGGTCCCAGAAAGTCCCACTGAGAGAGATGTAAAATGGTGCAAGCACTTTGGGAAAGCGTTTGGCAGTTTCTTACAAGGTTAAATATAGACTTGTTATCCAACCCAACACTCCCACTTCTATCAATTAACCGAAGGCGAAAGGGAAGCGCATGTCCACGCACAGGCTTGCAGCAGGGGATTCAGAGCAGCTCTCGTCACTGCACGAACTGGAAATGACACCCAGGTCCGCTGACAGGTGAGCGGATAGACAGAATGTGACACACAGCAGACCATCCAGCGACTGAAGAAGCAGGAAACCCACATGGCCTGTACCACTGGGGCGACGCTCAAACACTCTGCACCAAGCAGGGAAACAAAAGCCAGGTGCAAGAGTAAGACTCCACGATTCCTTCTGTATGAAGTTCTAGAATCAGAACATTCCACAGCGCTGAACATCAGCTCAGCGGCTATCTGGGCCGGGAGCGTGAGAGGCCTGGACTGGGAAGGGCCCGACGCGGTGTTCTGGAGGGAAGGAAGCAGCCCATGTTAGGCTGGGGGCAGTGGGTTCCAGGGTGCTCATCTGTCAAGGCTCCCTGGGCTGTGTGCCTCCTGACGCCTGCAAAGTGGCTAAGGGCAAGCTAACACAGTAAGAAACACACACAGCACCTAGGAGAAGAGGCCTCAGTGACTCCCCATTCTCGCCACCTACATAGTCCCAAAAAGATGCCACAGAGAATGAAGGGAAGGTGGGAGCAGAGGGCCCTGGAGGAGGGGGAGGAGGGCCGGAGGTCCTTAAAATCCCAAACTGCAGGTAACAGGAGACTGGCTTTAGGGAGGGGTTATGGCCCCACTTATAAGCAAATAAACAACCCTCAAAAAGGGAAGTGCTGAGCTAAACCCTCATGCTGAGCCTTCCTCAAGTCCATGTCTCCTCTCACGGGAGTGTTAATACAACAAATGACGGCTGCCTCTCAAGGGACACCTGCCGCCCATCTGGTCCTGCACTGCTTTATGGAATTCTGGTCCCCACAGGAGAGAAGCCCACTTTGCTTAAGAGGAAACCGAGGACCCCAGAGAGGTGGATCACCTGAGAAAGGACAGACAGAACTAAGCCCGCTCTCCCAGAGGCAAAGGAAGGAAAACACAGCTGCCAGCACCCATGCCCACCCCGCCCTCACCCCTGGGCTGCAGGGCTTTGATCTCTGATGAGAGAACCAAATGAGGTGAGCTCTCTGGGCGCCCACACTTCTAGCTGGGGAGAAAGGATGGGCTATGCTGACAGTGGGACTCGCACACAGAGCTCGCATTCATCAAGCGCAGGAGGTCTGAGGTTGCTGTACCTTCTGAGAAGAAGGCTATGCAGAAAAGGGCTCCAAACCTGTGCAGTCGCCTCTGCGTCTCTGCTGAACACCAAGCTGTGCATCTGTCAGGCGAAAATGCACAAAGCTGCAGGAGATGGGCACCCTAAGCCCCATGACTCCCAGACCTCACAAGCTGAAGGACGTAGAGACAGACTGCTGGAAGCCAGGGCACGCAGGAGAGACCCAGAGGGACCCCACCTCGGTGGTGGGACTCAACTACCCTCTGAGGAGATTCTACAACAAACCCACCTTGAACAGCTTACAAACCTTGAAGGGACCAAGTTGATCCATAATTGCTTCCAGGATGAGACCAGACACTCTTTAAAAGAAGACAACAAAATCCATACATTCAAAAACATATTCTACAATGCCTCGCACCCAGTAGAAAATCAGTAGGCTTAGTAAGAAGCAGGGAAAAGGGAATCAATAACAGAAGAATCTGTCCATAGAAACAGGTACAAAAATGACAGAGAGGGTGGATTCGTACATTGAGACTTTTAAACAACAATTACGAATAAGCCAAATATAATTATTTAACATAAAACATAAACACAATGAGGAAAAAAGAATACATTACATAGAGAGAGGAAGGAAAGGAAGGTCAGCAGACTTCTCCTCAGAAACTATGCAAGCCCAAGAAACTGGAGAAGTATTTTTAATGCACTGAAAGAAAGAATATTTAAGCCCAGAATTCAATACCCAGAAAAATATATTTCAAATTGAAAAGGAAATAGTGACTCTCTCACGCAAGCAAAACTTAAGAAAATTTGTGATCAACAACCTTCTCTACAAGAAATGTTAAAAAGCATTCTTCATGCAACAGCAGTATGAAACCAGACAGAAGCCTGGATCTGGATACAGAAACATAGATTTCCAGAAACAATGACAATTTGGGTAAATATGTTTTACAACTTGACATTTTTAAATGCTCCAAAAGATAATTGACTATTTAAAGCAAAAACAGTAGCAATACATTGTGGATTTATAGCATATGTAAAAGTAAAATGCATGACACCAAGCACACAAGAGATGGAAGAGAGGAACCAGGAGGACATGTTGTAAGGTTCTCAAACTACGCACATAGAGACAAATACTATTTGAAAGCAGACTGCGATTAAAGACATATATCTTAAAACCTTAAGGAATAATAACACGAACACCATGAGGCACGTCAACTTAGAAGAAACGGACAAATTTCTTAAAAGACGCAAGAAGAAAGATACTTTGAAGAGTTTTGTGTCTGTTACAGAATTGAAATGAAAAGAAACTAAATTCATAAGCCTTAAAATTTCCGACAAAGATTGGAAGGCCCAAAGAATTCCCTGGCAAATTCTACCACACATTTAAGGAAGAAGGCTAAACAATCTCTTCCAGAAAATAAAAAGAGGTGGGAACATTTCCCAACTCATTTTACGAAGCCAAGATTAGTCTGACATGAAAACCAGACAAAGACCTTACCCGAAAAGGAAATTACAGAGCTTGTGACTCACACACGTGGATGCAGAAATTCTCAATAAAACAGCAGCCCAAACCGTGGCCAGCAGTGCACACAAGGCATCCATCCCAGAACGCAGGATGGGATGTGACAAACCGAGTTGGAACCCTAGTGAGGTTGTGTGCCGTGGGTGGCCTGAAGCAAGCCCCTGACCTTGGCCAAGTCTCAGGGCCCTCACCTGGATATGCCACGGGGATGAATGTTCCCGTGCTGTGAGGGGCATGCAGGCAGCAGGGGCCCAGGGCTAAGCTCAGGAGCTGTGTGGGTGGGCTGAGGACCCTCCACTCCTCTGCCCCTCCCTTCCAGGATCCCCTTTGTCAAGAGGGCCGAGCCAGGGCAGGCAGGAGGCTGCTGCGGCCAGGCAGGCCAGCCCAAAGCTGGTCCCACTGGCTGTCCACGCTTTGGTGAGTTTCCTGGATGTGAAAACAGTGCCGAATCTGAGGTAAGAGGATATGATCAGAAGGAAAAAATAATCGCTACACTGGCAGCCCTCCAACCAAACGAGAACTTTCATCTTGTTTTAGTGTTTGGTTTATTGGCTTTTTAAATTGCGTGCTGGTTATATACAGATCTGTTTAATTTTTTAAAAAAAAGAAAAAAAAACCAATCGATACCCCTTAATAAATGATCAGTGTTTAGGGGAGTCTTAAAACACAGGTCCTATGAGATGGGAGATGGGGGCACCACACTGGCCTGGGTGGGAAGGGAGGTCCCTCCCGCGTCACTCTGTCCTGGTGGTGTCCTGCTGTCTGGCCTGCCCGCACCCCCACCCGTCAGCATCAGGACCCCACTTCACCTCAGCCCCGCCATGCACTTGCCAAGAGGCATCTCTTGCCACCGCCCATGCACACTGCTGGACTCCTGTGGCCAGGCAGGGACTCCGACCCAGGCGGGCGGTCCCTCAGCGAGCCAGGACCGAGAGAGAAGAGGGGCAGATGGGATGGGGAGGGAGCAAGCACCACCGTCACTGGGCTGCGACTGGCCTTTGGGGCCTGATTGCACTCGGTCCTTGTTCCAGGGATGAGAAATCTCAGATGCGGACAGGCCCACAACCAAGGCTGCCTCACCAGATCAGCAGGGACTGCAGCCCGGGGAGGGGGCCAGAGCTCAGCCCCTCCATGCCCAGTGCCCGGTCAGGGAAGGAGATGGAGCCTGGAGCTGCAGGCAGCGGCTCGGAGTGCTGGCATCAGGCTTCACTGGGCCAGGGGGAAGGAGCTAGACAGGGCAGTGCAGGGCTTGCCCAGGCCAGGGGGATGGCCCAGGGGGAAGGTGCTGGACAGAGCAGCGCAGGGCTTGCCCAGGCCAGGGGGATGGCCCAGGGGAAGGAGCTGGATGGGGCAGTACAGGGCTTGCACAGGCCAGGGGGATGGCCCAGGGGGAAGGAGCTAGACGGGGCAGCGCAGGGCTTGCCCAGGCCAGGGGGATGACCCAGGGCCAATCTGGTTCCTTCTGGTGCCCACCCTGTCCCCCAGAGTGGGACAGAGGCCACCAGGCTGCTCCTGCCATTTCACCTGGCATGAGGGGCCCCGGCAGCCACCGCACCCGTCTAGGCCTACCCCGTGCTGTGGGAGGCTGGCAGACAAGCCCCTTCCTGCTTACGCTGTTGGGTACCCTGGAGTTCCCAGGACTCAGTGACAGCACCTGGCCACTCTGTCTGCAGCTCTTAGCTCCCACCCTACCCCCAGGTGTTTGTCACCAAAGACCCTGAGATGGGGGTAGGGAGGTGTGGGGGAATGGGAGGGGCACAGGGTTGCCCCTGTGTGTCTCCCAGGGAGAGAGGGGCCCCTGCAAACCCCCAGGGTCTGAGGCCACACCTGAGACGCTAGGGCTGAAGGCTGTCTCGGTTGGGTTATTTTTCTCTCCAATGCCTGACAGACCATGTGAGGGCCAAGGAGGCCCCACCTGCTGCCCCTCCACACCTGCTCTGAAATGAGCCCACACAGGTGACTGCGAGGTGACCTTTGCAGATGCCCTGGGGTCTGGGGCCTCCTGACCAGGCTGGGCCAGCCCCTCTCTTGCCGGGACAAAGTTCTGGGCACTAACGAAGCCAATGCCCCCCGGCTTGATGCTCCCCTCCCCTTGCTTCCCCACCCCCTGCATCTCTGGTGCTCACAATGGGGCCAGGGGGCAGCCCTGGCCACAGGCCAGAGGTAATCGGATACCACGGCAAGTCCCTGGTCAGCTGGGAGGCCCACCTGTGAGCTGTACCAGGCTGTGGGGCTGGCTTAGCAATGAACCGGGGAGGGAAAGGACAGTTCAGGACTTCAATTCTAGGTGAGGGAAGCCATTTCCCTTATTCACATGTGGAGTGCGGTGTGACGCCTGGAACCACAGCCCCCAGTTTGTCACCATGAGAGAAGCTGGCCTGAGGACAAACCTGGTTCAACAAGGGCAGAGCCCAGCAGGTCAAGTGAACTGGGGCCTGAGTAAATGGCTGATACAGCAGTCACCAAAGCCCAGCTCTCCCATGGAGCCAGCTTGTCGCTGTGGGTTAAAGTGAAACCCTCCTGTTGGGTACACAAAGATCACAGATGAGTGGCTAGGGCAGCCCAGCAGGGAAGCCTGCCCAGATGCCTCATTGGCCACTCCTCAGTGCAGCCAGGCCCAGCTGCTGAGAGGGGCCGAGGAGCGAGGGGCTGCAGGGCTGCCCTGTGGCATGTGTCCAGGCAGCCGGCCTACACCCCTCCCCCAGGCCCTGAGCCACCCTGAACGCCCACTTTCCCTTGACTGCCTTGCTACTTAAGATGACTTTTAGAGACAGGCACCGTACATGAGGCGTCTGACTCACCCCTTCCCATCCCGTTGTCCCAACCAAGGCTCAGGCTCCAGGCAGCAGAGCAGGAAGTGGCCAGGTATCCCCACATCTGGGCCCTGAGAATTTTCAGCCTCCCATCCGGCTCCAGGACCACAGGCGTCCCCTTTGCAGGCAGCAGCCTGCTTTCCCTTCCAGACCCAAGGGCACCACTAGAGCCTTCACATCTCCGCCTGCATTTCTAGAATGTTCACAGCACTCCAGCTGGTCCCCTTGGACAGGGTGGGCTGCAATAGAGGGAAGAAACCCCGTGGCTGGGCTGGACCTTGCCCTCCTGCGCCCCACCCCCCACCCCAGTCCCTCCGTCCCTCCCTCAATACACTGCGTCTGTCCGATGGCCCAGGGCCCCTGCAGGTGCCAAGCAATCAGCTTCCCAGACCCAGGCCTGGCTTCATGGGGCTGGCAACACCCAAGAGAACAGCGGAGCCAGCCCCGGGACAAAGGTGGCCATGCAGGGTGCACCCAGGCCACGCAGCAGCAGGACACAGCGTTTCAGCAGATGGTCATAGAGGCATCTGGGCAGAGCCTGGAATGGTAACGAACCTCTGGTGAGAAGGTCCGGGGAGGCAGGGAGCAGAGCAGTTAAAGGGCCTGGGCCCTGGGACTGCAGGGACTGGAGGGTGGGTAGGGGATGGGTCTGAGTAGGGGAGGGGAGGCGATCTTTGGAAGGGAGGGAGCAGGAAGTAGGGCTGGATGTGGGAGTGATCACAGAACAGGGCCTGTAGGAACGGGGCAGGCCTGGGGCTGGTGAGCAGGGCCTGGTGTGGAGAGGACCAACAACAGAGGGCAAGACCAGAAGGAGGGAAGCCCGGCTCCCGCAGCCACTGGCAGGGTCAGGAGGGGTGGACCTGCATGAGGTGGGAGTGCTAGCCCAGGTGCAATGGCCCACAGCCAGATGGGATCATACACCAAATCACAGCATGCACCCACAGAATCAGCCCCCAGCCCCCGCAGTCAGGTTCCCCCAGAAACCTTCCCGTAAACCGCAGGCACAGTGCCAGCACCCTGGCCCCCGCTGCAGCCCTGTGGGCATAACCCGCAATCCTGGGCTCTGCAGTGCATAGAGGGGGACTCCCGGTATGCTCAGCCCGTGCGTGCTCCTGTGCTGGGACACCCCCTGCTCCTTGGGCTCCCCTCTGGGCTTGTCCCTACAGGGGCCCCTGGAGCAGCGCCAGGCCAGACAGGAGGGCTTGCGCACAGCACAGCCAGGCATACTGAGCACCAGCCCCGGCTCCTGGGCCCTCCCTGCTCTCCACAGGTGCTACCAGCTTGCCCCCCGGCTTCCCTCCCTCTGGGCCCAAAACCTGCACAGGCTCCACGGCCACGTGGGGTTCCTGAGTGGGCTCGTGCGCCAACGCACAGCCTCAGGGAGGAAGTGGCTGACAGGCAGTGAAGGGGAGACGGAAGGAGACGGGAAAAGGCAGGAACAGAGGGGGTGGGGGGGGAGTACAGGCCTCTACGGTGGCTGGGCTGGGCGAGGGGCCAGCCAACAGGCATTGGCAGGCGACTGAGAGGGGCACCCCAGTGAGCCCACCCACTTCCCAGTTGCCTTTCAGGGTGCCAGGAAGCACCACTCTCTGCTCTGATGCAGCTGTTTCCATGGTGATGGAGGTCCCCACTGCAAAGAGAAAGGTGGCCGAGTGGTCACTGTCAGTGCAGGACTATCCCAGAAGCACAACGCGCAGACCTGGGCCCACTGGGACCTTGGCCAGCAACCCCAGGGTTCTTGGGTGCACCCCCCATCCCCCCACCTGTCACACGTGCCACGGGAAGTCGTCTGCACGCCACCCCCACACTCCAATTCTGGTGGGGCCTGAGAGGCTGAGAACAGGAAGTGGGGCACGGATAGGCACCGATCCCCAAGCTCCCCGGAGGGGCAGGAGGCTCCAGCATCACCTAGGTGCCTCCCCGCCCGGCACAGGCGCCCCCACCCACCAGCCCACTCAGACTGGTGTGGAGCCCAGCGCGGGTCCGGCCAGGGCAGGCCCGGCTCCTCCACCCTCGGACAACCCTCGTGGCCACTACAAGCCTGAGCGTCTCCCCGAGGAGCCAGAGCCACAGCACCCACCCCACAGGGCAGACACGATGCTGAGGAGAGACGACGGCAGGTGCTGGGCAGAGCTGCTGCCCCAGAGCTACTGTCCGTGGGCACCGCTGGAGCTGCCCATTCACCAGCCGCCGCCTCCCGCCCAAGCAAGGCCCCAGCCGCCCTGACCACTCGCTGACCACCATGCCCAAGCTGCGGGCACGCCGGGCATGTCCCCTCCCACGGGACACAGCCTAGGGCCACGCAGGGGCCGGCAGGGCAGGCAAAGCCCCACCTGCGTCAGGTGAGCTGAGAAAAGGGGCACAGCCTTGGGGCTTTTTCTGAAGTGAAATGTACTCAATTTAAAGGACTGTCCTCTCTCTTGAGATAAGACCCTTCCTACTTTGATTGTAATGCGAGGTCTTTGCTTTTAGAAAACGCCGGCAATAATGGATGGCAATGTGTTTCATCATGCATGTGGGTTTTTTTACATCCCTACTTGGTAAAATAAAAAAGGCTGGTAGTTTTGTGCCAATGTGGAGAAAACAAAGCTGGCGATCCTATGTTGCTCTCAAATATAATTTTTTTTATGTTAACTGGTCATGGCACACATAATGCTACTGCTGAATGGGGTCATGGATGCTTCCAGAAGGTCACAACAAATAGGCATGCAGGGTGCTGACTGGGAGAGGGGCAGACAGGCCTGTGGGGGGGTCACAGAGACAATGTCCTCCCTCTTCCGTGCCCCGGGTCAGCTCTCCCCTCCAGGACCCACGTTTGATGTCCTTGTCCCTTAAAGCGAACAAGCGGGAAAGCCTGGAAACACCCACGGACACCAGGTCCCCAAACGAGCACCCCCACCTGACCTGCCAGACTCGGAGCCCTGGACCCAACGCAGGGGTCATCAGGACCCCAAGACTCAACCACAAGGACGTCCGTGGGTACCCGTTTCCGAGACTTAAGGAGTGGAGAGGGCGGAGAGGTGGAGAGGCAGAGAAATGGAGCCGGGAGCCGCAGTCAGTAAGCCACACCCATTCCGAAGTCCTCGGCACTCCAGAATGTTTCCAGAGAACATCGAATGGGGGGGCCACGCACAGCAGGGAACTCTAGTGTAAAAAGCAGTCCCCAGAGCGCGTGTTCGCTGAAATCCAATCCTGCAAACCGTGCACGGATTTGAGAAAAGGCTGGCAGGAATTACCAAAACGTTAACAGTTGCTCCTCAGACATCCTGCATGTCCAGATTTTCTATAATGAGCATATGTTACTTTCAAAATCAGAAAAAAAAATAAATGTTATTTCAAAAAGGAAATAAGAAGAATAATTAAAAATAGAATTGCACATAAATCTGCACAGGGCCGTGTGCTGCCTCAAGCTCTGGAGCCCTGGATTAGCGTTAATTTTGAGCAGAGCAGTAGGGGCTGGCTGGGAAAGGGGTGGTACCTACTCCCCCACCAGGACTCCCAAGGCCAGAGGGGTGGCCCATCAGGACCCTGGGTGCCCCACTTCGCGTGGGAGGGGCATCAACTCAGGAGTCGCAGGACTGGGTCTCGGCTCACCTGCCCTGCCTGGCTAGGAAGGCACTCCCTGGCTCCCAATGCACTCTGTGCTTGCCCCATGTCAGCACCCCTGGACAAACTATCTCTTCAAGGGCTGGGCTCCTCAAGTAGACCGCAAGCTCTCTGAAGGCAAGGGAATTGTCTTGGTGATTCTCCTATCCCCAGAGCTCACTGCAGGGCCAGGCACATAGCAACAACTGGCAAACATTAGCAGGATGGTTGACTAGCTGGATGGATGGGTGGATGGATGGGTAGATGGGTGGGTGGATGGGTGGGTGGATAAAGAAATGGACTGAGGGATCAAAGGGCACACAGATGAGTGTACAGGGAGATGGATAATGGATGGAGAGTGAGTAGATGGAGGGACGGATAGAGGGACAGATGGATGGATATGGATGAGCGAATGGATGTGTGGTAGATCGGTGGGTAAAACAGATGGACTGATGGGCTGATGGGCAGATGGATGAGTGTACATGTGGGGTGGTGGACAGTTGGCATGGTGGATGGGTAATGGACGGACAGCAGGTGGATGAAGGGGCTGATGGAAGGATAGATAGATGGGCAGAACTGGGCCCAGGTCTATCAGATCAGAGAAGCGTCATCTTACCCATGGATGAAGGGGCTGATGGAAGGATGGATAGATGGGCAGAACTGGGCCCAGGTCTATCGGTTCAGAGAAGCGTCATCTTACCCATGGATGAAGGGGCTGATGGAAGGATGGATAGATGGGTAGAACTGGGCCCAGGTCTATCAGATCAGAGAAGTGTCATCTTACCCATGGATGAAGGGGCTGATGGAAGGATGGATAGATGGGCAGAACTGGGCCCAGGTCTATCAGATCAGAGAAGCATCATCTTACCCACAGGCCTAACCCACCTCAGGGCCCCAGTGTCTTCATATGTAAACTGGGGATCATACCGCCTGCCACACCTCCTCCTGGGGCTACTGGCGGGATCCAAGCAGAAGAGTGCTGGGCCAAGCCCCCAGGTGAGGAAGTCCTACCTTGCAGTGAGGCACGAGACCCCAGCAATATCAACTCCAAAGCCCCAAGTCATCAGGGCAGAAACATAAAACCCACAGGTGATGGGCCCAGGCCTCACAGGAGCCTGTGTGGACTTCAGGGCAGGGAGAGCAGGTGCCAGTGGCCACGTGCTTGCTGAGGTACGATGAGGCACAGGTCTGGAATCCACAAGCACTGGCCCTAGAGGTCCCCGCCCTGCAGGACCAGCCAGCAAAGGCTTCGGTACCCCCAAGGACCACTGAAGCTGCTGCTCGGGGTGGTAGGGCCTGGACACACTGCCCCCAGCCATGAGGACTGGCTGGACCAGCTCTCTGAGGTCAAGGCACTTGCCCCCACCTCACCCTTGCCATGGAGACCTACTTTCTCGTCCCTGGCAAACCAGGACACTTGCAGGGAGTGACTGCAGCTGACAGCCCACCTTAGCTCTGCCTTGATCCAGGACAGGCATGGCCGACCCTAAAGGGGAAGGTGGGTCAACACCCAGAAGTATCGTTCCCACCCAGCCAGTGTCGAGTGCAAATGGCACACCTGTATGTGTAGCCTGCTCCATGTGCAGACTCCCAGGTGTGTGATGGGGCTGGTGCTCCATGGGTGGATGTGTGTTGGGTGAGTCAGTGGGCAAACAGCATCCGGACGGGTCTGGGAATGGCACTCCTCTAAATGCCCAAGAACCTGCTGCTCGTTTGCAGGTCCCCAGGCACAAGTGGCTCTGTCGTGGTGGCCACGAGTGATCTGTTGGCCCTAGGGACCAGCCATGTGCAGTGTGTGCAGCTGTGTGCCCCAGGCAGGGCCAATGCAGCCATCTGAGTGGGGAATGGCTCCAGGCATGTAGTCACACGTGCAGCAGTGTGGCTGGTCATGGTGTGTGCAGCCACGGTGTGTGCAGCTGTGGCATATGCAGCCAAAGCGTGTGCAATCACGGGGTTGTTGGTGAGCAGATGTGAGGGCGCCCATGCATGTGAGCGTGCACAGGTACCCACACGCACACACCCACAATGCACCGTACCAGGCACGGGGGCACAGCAGCCCAGACACACACTCACAGGCTGTCTCGCAGCTCCTGTGTGTCGCTCGGCGTCCCCAGGGACCGCAGGCTCCGCTCCAAGGAGGTCACTGCCCAACAGAAGAAGGGACAGGCATGAGAGCAGAAGGCGCTTACTGGCAGGCAGGCTCTGGCAGGTGAAAGGAAGACATGGGGATGGGGTGGGCAGACACCAACGTGACCCAAGTGCTCGCCAGAGCCAAGGAAAAGGCTGTTCACAAGTACCCACCATTCCCAATGTCACCTTGCCTTCCCCAGGGGGCCCTGGGCCCAGGCCAGCCCAGGTTTGGCCCATGTCCAGGCTGGGGGCAGGGGCAATAGGCCAGGGTGCACACATACCATTGGAGTTGATTCGAAAGACATTAGCAGCCATTTCTTGGAACAGGTCCTGGAGGTCGCTGGGGTCGACCTGGGTGGCTGAAAGCAGACAGAGGAGAGGAAGCACCTTTACCCCGTGAGCTGCGGGTCTCAGCACCACCCCTGCCCTGGGAGTTTTCCAAAGGAACCAGATGGGCCCCATTCCTCACTTCCTCCCTGGCTCACCCAGAATGAGCTCTCCTCCACCGTCTGCACAGCTTCAGAAAGAAAGAAAGCAACGGAAACAGGGCGGCACCTCAAAGACGTAAACACGGAGATGCCACATGAACTGGCAATTCGCACTGGGGCCCCACAAGGGATGGCGGCAGAAACCCACTCACCCAGCTCCATCACAGCATCACCCACTCACAGGGCCACAAGGCGGGAGCAGCCCGAGGTCCACACACAGATGACCAGGGAGAGGGAATGGGTGGACACATGGTGTTCTAGTTTGCTAGCTGCTGAATGCAATGTGTCAGAAACGGAACGGCTTTTAAAAAGGGGAATTTAACAAGTTCCTAGTTTACAGTTTTAAGGTCATGGAAACGTCCGAAAGCAAGTCGACAGAAATGTCCGATCTAAGGCATCCAGGCAAAGATACCTTGACTCAAGAAGGCCGATGAAGGTCAGGGCTTCTCTCTCCACTGTAAAGGCTCATGATGAGCAGGGCAATGCCTACGGGCTCCCTCTCCAGGCCTTTTGCTTCAGGAAGCTCCCCTGGAGGTGTCCTTCTTCGCTTCCAAAAGTCGCTGGCTGGTGGACTCTGTGGTGCTCTCGTCATTCTGTCATGGTTCTGTGGCTCTCTCCTTGCTCTCAAAAGGAACTCTCTCCAAAATGTCTCCTTTTATAGGATTCCAGTAAACTAATCAAGACCCACAGGGGAGGGGTGGAGATGCATCTCCACCTAATCAAGCACTCCATATGCTCCCTTTCACCCAGAACAACAAAGGCGAGGGGCCACGAGTACAGAAGAAAGTGTCCTGGTGGGGGAGGGGGTGCTTCCCCCTGAACCATGTGGCAGGAAAACAGACGAGCGAAGGGTCCAGGGCAGGCTGGGGGTGAGGGCTGAGGCCACGCTAGGCCGGGCACGCAGGTGATGAGGACATGCACAGCCCCCTGAACAATTCTTTCAAGTCTTCCTATTCTAAAAATTTTCAACATAAAATGCGAGAAAAAGAGAACACATTGGTTTAAGCTCTGCGAAGTCCCTGGGAAGTGGGGCGGGTGAAAACCCCAGGGTTTGTGGGGGACCCTCCAGAGCTTTCACCTCGCCGACCCGCCTGGCCAAAGAGGAAGTGCCACGTTTCTGGGCATGGGGTCTGCTCTCTCACCAGGATGCAGGCCCCCAGGCTGGCCAGTGAGCCACAGCTGACCCCTGACCCCAACCAGGCTCCTGGGAGAGCACCAGGCAGCCAGAGGCCCATCCTGACGATGGGCACTCGTCCTGCTCTGTACCTCCCCAGCTAAGGGGCAAGCCCCAGCCCTGAGGCCCCAGCCTGGAGAGCCTGGAGGAGAAGGGAGGAGGTGCTGACCTGTGCCCTGAAGGGAGGTCAGTTCGGCTCAGCACCTACTGGGGAACGAGCACCACCCCTGCCACCCCTCCCTGCACCTCGGCATCCACAGGCTTGGGGTCCCAAGGTGACTTCGCTGAAGCCTCAGCCCTGAGTTCAGGTCCCACAAGGTCACAGTCTTCCAGAGTGAGCCCATGGAATCTGTCCAGCACCCCTGTGTGCAGATGAGGTGCCGAGGTCCAGCGAGAGCCAAGGTCCTGGCACCTTAAGTGGTGGCGTCTGTGCCCTTGGCCTTCACAGAGCCATGCCACAGGCTTGGCAAGCTGCCTAGGCCGACAGTGGCTTCTCTTCACCGTCGGGGCCAGGCTGACTGCTGCCAGATAAGGAAGGACGGGCTCCCCCAGGAGAGGCTGCAGTGGGGTTGGGGGGCGCTGGACACCAGCAGGGTCAGGCCTGATGAGGAAGGGCTCCACAAGTGTTTGGCGCAAGGCTTGGGGAAGAGGATGCCCAGAGCCACCCCAGAAGGAGCCACCTGCTGGGTGAGGCGAGGTCTGCCTTGGGGGGGAGGGGGGTAGCTTCCTCATGGCCACCCTTTGGGCACCTGGCCCCAGACCCGACACTGCCAGGTGGTTTGTGAGTCACGGCCTGCCTCCTCTGCTGTGCCTGGTCCCCAGAGAGCCCCACCGCTGTCTGCCATCCATGCCCTGAACGCACAGCTGGACCTGCAGGACTCATGTTATGTGTCAACACCACCCCCAGCCCTGTCCCCAAGGAAGGTGCTGCCTCTGCTCCCCAGGCCTGGAACGACCTTCAGTAGGCAAGCCCCAAGTAGTTGCTGATGACAATATTCTGACAAGGAGGCTTAAACCAGAGCAGGAGAGTCAAAGTCAGATACAGGCAAGGCCACACGACTGCCGGAGTAACCGCCATGCTGCACACGCATGAAGGTGTGGGGGGGAGCTGGGGCAGGGGCCCGGGGCGAGACAGGTGGCCACCCAGGGAGCCACTGTGTGGGCCTGGGCATGACCAGAAGTCCTCTGCCCCAGTGTCCTCACCAGCAGGGTGCGAGACAGTCTAGGTGGAGCCCCCATGACCCGAGGCACCACGCTGTGCAGGAAAGACTGCCGTGAGACCCTCCAGCAGAACACACCACCTTCCCACAGGCACCTCCATTGTGCCCCAGGCCTCAGCCCATGTAACCCCAGTTGCGTGGCTGTCTCTGTCTTGTCCCCAGCCATCAAGACCAGCTCCAGGCCTTGGGCCCCGGGTCCGAGGATGAGACTAGAGGGTCTGCTGGAAAACAGGCTAATGGGCCTAAAAACTCAAGGCCCCTGCCTTCCAAACACCTGACTTCTTTAAGGTCAGAGCTGGGAGCTGCGGCTGCACCTGCCCTTGGGGCCACTCCAGCAAGTCCTGGCGGGTCCCTGAAGCTGCCACTAAGCCCTTTGACACAGCATGATCTCTAAAGCGGGCAGAGGCCATAAGAAGTCGAAAGAGACAGAGGGGTCGCTCTAAGGGTCCTCCAAGTGTCCAGACCAGCTTGGGCAGTATACACACCTGTCCTGCCAGCTCAGCCTCAGAGCCGTCCAGGGCCTCTCAGGAAGCTCCTCATCAGAAAAGCACAGGGACAGCCTCCTCCCTACAGTCTGGGTTCCCTGTCCTTCACCCGGCTAGGATACTAGCCTGCTTTGTTGCGAATCCTGCATGTGCCACCCAGGCCTCATTCCAGGGCCTGAATCAGGCCTTTTCCTTCTGTACAGAATGAGCCTCCTTACACCAGCAACATAACCCCTGCCCTTCTTCACCTGGCCAATGCTTACTCCTTCCTTAAAAATCAGCTGAGGTGGGGCGGGCCACGGTGGCTCAGCAGGCAAAAACGCTCGC
The DNA here is from genome assembly GCA_004026745.1 of Myrmecophaga tridactyla. Classification (NCBI taxonomy): domain Eukaryota; kingdom Metazoa; phylum Chordata; class Mammalia; order Pilosa; family Myrmecophagidae; genus Myrmecophaga; species Myrmecophaga tridactyla. Next base: position 20,694 of record PVIY010033380.1, read on the forward strand.
CTGCCATGCCAGAGGACCCAGGTTTGATTCCTGGTGCCTGCCCATGTAAAAAAACAAAAAAAAATCAGCTGAGGTATCTCCTCCTCCAAGAAGTCTTCCAGGGACTCCCAGAACTGAGCTAAGGCCTCCAGACTCCCAAGTCACCCAGTAAGCAATTCCAAAGCCCTTACTATTTTCTGTTTGCTTGTCCAGCTCCCCTACTCACGAGCATATTGAGCCCGCTGGGTATCCGGGTGGCATGACCCATGCTTGCACAGGCAGGTGGCAGCCATCAGCTCAACTGAAGGGGCAGCCACAGAATCCTGGGTGAGCAGTGCTGGCAGGGCCCTTAGTGCCAACTGGCCTGCTGCATCCTCCTTACTGGTGAAGAAACTGAGGCTCAGGGAGGAGCCGCCCATGTGCCCTTCCACCAACCACAGGGACACCTGGAAAGCAGACCTGCAGCCAGAGCCCCCGGTGGGCACCGTTAGAGGCCGGGAGTGGCCAGCAGGCCTGGCTCATGCCACAAATGGCTGCCCTAGACCCCTGAGTGCAGGGAGTCCACTCTCATGGCCGGGAGAAGCCCCTGACCCCTGTGCTCTGGAACAGGGTAAGTAGCACAGGAGGGAGACTCAGTTGGGGTGAGGACCCCCTCCCCATACAGCCATTTACATATATCTCTCATAGGCGGGGGACCCTCTGGGCTCTCACCTGTAAAATAGGGTAGCAGCTGACACTGAAGGCTGTTGTACGATTTCCTAAAAGACTGGCCAGCGGAAGAGTCCCCAAAAATGACGCTCCCTTATCACCTATTGTCTACAAAAAGACATGAGAAACTATTTGGCTTCAAGAGTCCTTCCTATTCTCCACATCTGTGTCTAGATGATTCCAGAAGCTGCTACAGGGGGTAGATAGGCCCTTTGGAGGAGATATGGAAGCGTCTCCATCTCCAACTTGTCCGTCTCTTCCATGAAGCTTCCTTTTCTGAGGCCCTGGGCAGGATGGCCCTCCCCTCTTTAAGCTACTGTCCACCCTCTCGTTCTCCCCTGACCCACACCAATCCCCAAGACGGCTTCGCTGACAACTGCTGACCCCAGGTGCTGTGCATCGTTCTTAGCCACTGCATCTGCAGCTAAGTGATGACAGGGACAAGATGCAGAGGCTTGGAATCCTGCCCACGGTCACCAAGCTCGGGGTGGGACTGGAGTCTCAGCACAGAGTTGGCTGCCCTTAGAAAGGAGAAGTCCTAGACCACTCAGTAGACACGCGGGAAGAAGTGGGACATGCCAAAGCAAGGCCAGGCACAGGCTGGGAAAAACTCCAGAGCCCTGGAAGGAGCCAGAGGGCAGCACCAGGCCACACTGCCCAGGGAGCATTCGAGAAGCCAAAGCCAGGTGACAGGGCTGGACTCAAGAGGCTAGGGCCCGACTGCACAGCTGAGCCTCTCAGAGCCTCTCATGGGGCGGGAAGAGTCTTCGGGCCTTGCAGGGGTGTGCGGAGCCCAAGGGCTGGGCACGGCCATCCTAACGAGCAGCGTCCAGGGCTGGCTCTGGTCCCAGCAGGCCCTGCCGAGCTTGGCTGCAAGCCCCAGCGAGCTGGCCGTGGGGACCCACCTTGAGACGGAGACAGTAGGCGAGTTGGCCTGGCAACAGCCGCAGGTGCAGCCCAGCTATTTTTGACGGCCGCCGTGGAGTTTCGTAAACACCTAGCACCCCTGTGGGCGAGAGCAAAACCAGGGCGGGGGCAGAGGGGGACCATGCAGAGACCACGGATGAAGATGCAGCCAGCTAAGCTCCACGGCGCAATCATCTGGACCAAACCTTCTCTCCAGCCACAATCAGTGGAAGGTGTGTTCGAGCCAGGGAGGCCACCTGAGCCGCACAAACTGGAGACTGCGGCTTTTCCCCCAAAACTCCAAATTTCCTTCCTCCCGGGCCCACGGCCACTCGGTTGCTGACTACATTTCCCAGCCTCCTTTGCAGCCAAGGAGACCACACAACTAAATTCTCACCTCTGGAATCTGGAAAGTGAAGTGGGCCATTTCCCTGGCCGTGTTTCAGGAAGCTGCCCAACATGACTGCCTCATGCTCTCTTTTCTTGGGCTGGATGCTGATGGAGCAGTGGGGAAGCTCCTTAGGTAAGTGTGGAGCTGCAGGTGGAAGGAACCTGGGTCCCGGAAAGGCCCATGGGGCAGAGCTGCCTGCATGGACTGGGCAGCTAAGCTGTTACCTGGGAGAACAAGGTCCTGTCTTACCCACGCTGTGGTATTTGGGGTCTCTGCTGCAGTAGCATAACCTCTTATTTACCTGATATGCAAACACACTAGCATTAACTAAGGGCTGGAAACAAAGCAGGATTTTCAGTTCCAGCAGATAGGAGGGCTAAGAATCACAGAAGGGACAGCTTAATTCCGGTATGTGTTAGTTCATTTTCTTGCTGCCTCATAGGCTCCCAGATCACATACGCGATGGCAGCCACTCCCCAGGGGCAGGAGGATAGTGACATATTCACTGCACAAATACCAACCGGGCTCCACATTCCGGTGCAGGTGATAAAAGATGCACCATGAATTCAGGCAGGGGCCAGGGTATGGAGAAGAAAACCTGAGGAGCCCCAGGGAAAGGAGAGACAAAAGAGAAGGCGGCTCAAATGGGGTATGTGTGTGTGTGTGGAGGTCAAAGGAGTTCTTTGGGGTGACTCCGAGAGTCTGCCTGGAAAGGCTGCTTATTGCCATGGGAAAGAAGCACAGACAGGCTTGGGGGAAAGATGGTGGGTCAGGTTGGGTCTGAGGGGCCTCCAGGTCAGTGGAGCAGAGACATCCCGTGGCAGCGTCAACACGTGGGGTTGGATCCCAAGTCAGAGATGTGTACCAGAAACAGAAACGTGGGGTGAAATAGCATATAGAAACTAGTATGGAAAATATGCCAAGTTCTCTTGAAATAACAGGGTAAACCATCAGAAGACTTCAGCTTCTGCCAGGAGGGAGTAACAGGGTCTAGAATTACCTTCCCTCTATGGACAGCTAACAAACTGGAGGAAATACAGGAAGCGATGATTTTCTGATACTAGACAACAATCAGCACAGTATCATGATCCCAAGAGGATGGAAAAAGTGAGCTATGCTCCACAGTCACCCCAGCTTTCTGCCCAGGAGCAACCACAGCCTGCTTGCTGGGCAGCAAGCAGGGACCAAAACAGAGCTCTGAAGTCTCAGTGAGTTTAGGAGAAACTATTGGAGGTTGGTGAGGCAGAGACCCAGAGACGAGAGCATCAGGCAGAGAAAGAGCTCCAGAAGCCACCTGAGGGCCCCTTGAGTCTCTGCTGGATGTAAATCTGTGCATGCACATGGAGGTACCCCACAAAGCCAGGAAAAGAACAACTTTTGAGGAAAGTACCAACCACCAGTTGACACGTAAGCCAACAATATCCAATACCCAGAGCTAAGCTGGGCTGAAAATCACCTGTGTTCACACCATAAGAATGGAGGGGCCTCAGTGAATACAAGGCGCACTGAGTAGTGAACACAGAAGAGTCAAGCCTTAGAAGTGGGGCTAAATTAGTCTCACTGTTCCCCTAAATTTTTTTAAAACAAGCCTCAAAAAAAATCAAAGTGATTCGCAAGTAACCTAACTGCCTCCTAGAGCAAAGTCCAATCCTTTTTAAAGGAAAAAGTACCAAAGCCAGTACTTGGTATAAAATTCACAATGTCTGTCATTCAACTAAAAATTACTAGACATATAAATAGGAAACTGTGACTGATAACCAGGAGAAAAGTCAGTCAACAGAAAGAGATCCAGAAATGACAGAGATGATAGAATTTGTAGAAAAAGGTGTTAAAGGCCCTTAATTATAAGGTCATTGAAATAGTTATCATAAATAAACCCAAAGATGTAAAGGAAAACATGAACCAGGGAAGGACAGAAATGGAAGATATGAAAAAAGACCAAAATAGAACCCATTAGATGAAATACATCTGAAGTGAACATTTCACTGATTGGTATTAACAGCAGATTAGATAGCAGAAGAAAGGCCAGTGAACAAAATGATAGAAACAAACAGAATGAAGCACAGAGACTAAAGAAAAAGTTAACAGAGCCTCAGTAACTAGCATTCGTTTAAGAAGAGTACCCTAAGAAGGGAGAGGGAGAAGCAAACAAAAAAGAGTGAAGGAATGATGGCTAAAGAGAATACAAATTTTATGAAGGTCTAAATTTACAGGTCTGAGAATTTTAACAAGCCCCTAGCAGAATAGGTACATGCACATACACAACAAGGCACATTTCAACTGAATAGCAAAAAAACAAAACACTGATAAAGGAAAAAAAATCACAACGAGTGGGGGAAAAACTGCACATTGCATATAGAACAAAATACAAAAATGATTTTATCATCTTACCAGAAATTGTGGGAGCCAAAAGACAAAAGATAGAAAGAAAAAAGGAAAAAAGCTAAAAGAGAGCTTTCAACCAGAATTCTATATGTAGTGAAAATACATTTAAAAAAATGGAAGCAATTCATATGGAACTATGGAAATGTTTTGGGACTGGATGGTGGTGATGGTAGCACAACACTGTAAATGTAATTAACAGCACTGAATTGCATATCTGAATGTCGTTAAAAGGAGAAATGTTAAGTTGTAAATATAGTACTAGAATAAAATTAAAAAAAAAAAAACATGGACTACACAACACAGTGAACCCTAAGTTAAGCCATGGAGTAGTTAATAGCACAATTATAAAAAAAAAAAAGTACTTTCATCATTTGTAACTAATGTCTCACACCACTGCAAGATATTAATAATAGGGTGCTATATGTGAATTCTGTAAACCCACAACTTCTCTAACAAAAAAACAGAGGCAAATACGGATTTATTTTAGACTGACAAAAGCGGAGTGACTCTGATGTTACCAGATGAGCACTATAAGAAATGATAAAAGAAGTTCCTCAGGTCAAAAGGAAATGATAAATGGCTACACATAAAGAATTAATGTCAGATTGGTAAGCATGATGATAAATAAAAAGGCATTTTTCCACATTTTAAATTTCTTTTAAAGACAATTATTAACACAAAATCAATAATAATGTATTATTTGTAATCATGTGTTGTCAACATGTGTAGCAGGTAAATAAATGAAACAATAAATACACAACAAGGAGAGGGAAATGGAAGAATACTGCAGTAAGAGTCACACATCATATGTGAAATAATATAATACTGTCTGGACGCCAGCTGTGAAAAGTTAAATATGTATATATTGTAAACTCCAGGGCAAACAGAAAACAAACAGATATACCCGATCAGTCAACAGTAAGAGATAAAATAGGATTCTAAGCAACATACAATCACTCCAGAAAAAGGAAGAGAGAAATGAAAAGCAATAACAATAAAAAGGAAATACAGAAAGCAAACAGCAAGATGAGATTTAAGCCTGAGTATACTGGCATGTATGTTAAAGAAAAGTGATCTACATCTGAGTTATCTAATACAGTAGCCACTAGCCACATTGGCAATTTAAATATAAATTTTAATAAGTTAAAATTAAATGAAATTATAAATTCCATTCCTTGGGTACACTACACCACCCAAAGTGCTCAACTGCCTCATGTGGCTGGTGGCCGCCATCTTGGAAAGTGCTAATTATTTAACAATTTCCATCATCGCCCAAAGCTTCAACTTAACAACACTGGTCTAAACATTCCCAAAAAAGGAAGAAAGTGCCAGACTGGATTAAATGCAAGAGTCAGCTTTGCATTACATATAGAAACCCCTCTCTATATAAAATCAGATACAGATTAGAAGTAAAAGGATTGGAAAATGTATCTGTAGACTGTAATCCATGAAAGCTGAAGTGACTCCATTGGCAGCTAAGTAGAATTCAGAACAATGAATATAACTAGAGATATAAAAGGACATTTTTACAATGATAAAGGTCTCAACTGGTTAAGACAAAACCATCCTAAATCTGCATACACCTAATATCAGCCTGAAAACTGATACTACTAAAAGGAGAAATGGACAAATCCACAACTATCGTCAAGAGATGTCAAGATTTCTCTCTCAGTAGTTAATACAAGGAGACAGAAAATCAGTAAGGATTCGGAAGACTTGAGCAATACTGTCAATCAAGTAGAACTGACTGACGTGTAAAACAGTCTATCCAACAGCAGAATGCATATTCTTTGTCAAATGCAAATGGAACATTCACCAACATAGATTACATTGCAGACCACAAAGCAAGTCTCTAATATATTTAAAATAATTGAAATTACACAAACTATATTCTCTGACTGGAAAAGAATTAAACTAGAAATCAATAATAGAAAGATATCTTGAAACATAGAGAATTGTTTGCAAATTAAACAACACACTTCTAAACAGCAATTAGTAACAACAGAAATTACAAAGAAAATTAGAAAATATTTCTACCATAATGAAATGAAAACACAATATGCACAAATGTGTATAAGAAGCATATAGGGAAATTTACAACAATAACTTTACATTTGAAAAAAAGAAGGGTGTCAAGTCAGAGATCTAACAAGAACAAACTGAACCCAAAGTAAGCAGAAGAAAGTAAAAATGATTAATAGAAATCAACAGAATTGCAATTAGAGTAAATTAACGAAACAAAAATTTTCCTATTCAAAATGATCAATAAAATTGGGAAACCTCTAGTCAAACCAATCAAGAACAAAAGAAAGAAGACACAAATCAGCAATATCAGAAATAGAGCAATCACTACAGATCATACAGAATTTAAAAGTCTCCTAAAGGGAGAGGGGCCAAGATGGCGGCTTAGCAAGGTGCGCGTTTTAGTTCGTCCTCCAGAACAACTACTAGATAACCAGAAACAATACAGAACAGCTCCCGGAACCACGATAGTGACCGAACACACAGCGCACCCAGAACGGGAGCAGCTTAGACCGACGGCAACTGGCCGGATCTGTGAGTTCCCCAAAGCCGCGGCGGCCGGCGGCCGGCACCCGTCCCCCATAGGCGGCTCCGCGGAGAGAAAGGAAACAGTAGCAGAGACTGAATCCAAACGACCGCACTCGCTGGATCTGTGAGTTCCCCAAAGCCGCGGCGGCCGGCGGCCCTCCCCCATAGGCGGCTCCGCGGAGAGAAAGGAAACAGTAGCAGAGACTGAATCCAAACGACCGCACTCGCCGGATCTGTGAGTTCCCCAAAGCCGCGGCGGCCGGCGCCCGGCGCCCGGCACCCCTCCCCCATAGGCGATTCGCGGAGAGAAAGGAAACAGTAGCAGGGACTGAGTCCAACCAAGTGCCAATTGCGGCATTAATAAACAAATTCTGATTACGAAAAATAGCCCCCAGCTCACGCGAAATCGGGCAAGTCAGAAGTCGCTTAGTGGGCTAACCGGAAAAGCGGAAAGGGGACAAAACGGGGGTTTTCCCGGCGGTTGCTACGGAGAC
>PVIY010033381.1:0-28106 GCA_004026745.1 Myrmecophaga tridactyla
CTCAAAAGACTAATCAGCTTTCTGAGATTCAAAGGCTGGTGTCTATAACAAACTGCACTTTAGGTAAACTTTACTAACTCTGATGAGAGAGTGGCATTATTTGTAAAAAAAAAAAAAATCACCTAAGTGACCCCAGAATCCCAAAATGCAAATGCCAAAGTGGCCCTTGCAGATCATTATTGTAATACTTCTGCCTCACAATATTAACAATGATAAAGTATAGAGTGAGAAAGTATTCTCAGGGCCACAGATCGTGATAAAGCTGGAACCTAACTCCTGGTCTTCTAAGTCCAAAATAATGATTTTTCTACTGAACTCCATTGCTTCTAAGACTAAGTGGCTGATCCTCCTTACTTAGAAGGAAAATGAAGAGTATACCATTTTGAAAAAGGGCAAAAACAAAGGTTATAACCAAAATATATCTCTCCAAAAGTTAGTGGCAGAAATATCTTTGTCCATGCAGCCAAGAATAAGCCTAAGTAACGTTGCAAAATGACAGTAATGAGTATAGAACTATAGCATTGTCTTCAAATGAAGAGACTAGTTTGAATTGAACCACAGCCTAGAAAAATCATATCAAGTAGACTGTGAAATTATATTCAGTGCTTAAAAAAGTCAGGGTTTCTGATTTCTATTTTGCACACCCTGTGGGTTTAACATTGGCTTCCTTCCCTCTTGAAATGTTATACTGTGACTGAGTTTAGCAGCTGCATGTTTGGTCTATGCTAAGAAAAGAATGCCACAATGAACTTCCCACATATCGAGTCCCGCATTCTCATTTTAGTCTACATAGGGTACCACAAGCTGTGTATTTCTAGGGTTTCCAAGTTTCAGGTATTTTAATTCTCCATTCAATTAACCAACACATAATAAGGGTCCTGTGCTGGTCACTGGGTGGGTGGGGAAGCTGAGAGGGTGGGATAGAGCTAATTCTTACTTTTTTGTAGCTAATCTGTGCGATGAGGTGAGAAGTAGGACAAGTGCCTATGATTTAGGGTTGAGATAGGAATCACAGGAGAAGTAAAAGCAAATACTACAAGGATTCAAAATAGGAGAAAACACTTCTCCTGAATAGATGCATTTGGATTTGGAAGAATTCATGGAGATCTTTTTATGAATTTGACATTTGTAATGACTCTTGAAGGATGGGTGGGATTTCAACAGGCAGAAGTATTGGGAAGGACATTTCACCAGGAGAAAGAAAGACAGAGAGGGACAGTGCATCCATGTGTGGGGATGGGTATATTGGGAGAACAAGTGTTGGAAATGGAGTCTGGAGTAGCAGAGAACACTGAAAAAAGTTATGTAGAAAAAGGCCAAATTGGGGTGATGTTTGAAAGCGAATCACATATTGTGTGGCATTTGAGGAAGCGATGCAGATTTCAGAACAATGGAATGAATTGAATATTGTGAGTCTCCTTTTTAGAAACATCTCTGACTGGAGAAGAGAAAGCCTAGGTTACTAGATTGTACCAGTATCGGAGGATGGTCTGTAGTGAGACAACCAGATAAGATCAACCTGACTGAGCTCCAGGTATCAGTAAACCCCAACTCTTTCCAACCAAGTCTTAACTCTGCCTTCAATCCCGAGAGCTATGGAGCCAGATGACATTCTCGTGTTCCCAAAGTACACTTGGTAAGGCATGCCAATAAGGTGCTACATTACCATATTTCTCATTTCTGGAAAACCTATTTTCTGTTCACCTAAAGCCTTTTATATTTTTAAGGACTCCATATCAAGCCCAATTTTAACTCAGAGAGAAATCCCAACCAGGCATTAAAATAAACACAGTCTTACATCTGGGAGTTGCCACCTCTGCTTTTCCTACCCAGAAGAACACATAGTCCCATTATAAAACAATACGAGCAAAGTTTGCTGTTTTCATTTTAAAGCATTCCCATGAGGCATTAAAGGAATTCTAACTTGCCTCTACTTGAAGATGGTGAAACAGAGAGATTCTGTTACACTTCCATTAACTGTTGTCCCAAGCCCACAGAGGAACTCACTATGGGAAAGGGTACATAAACTGGCAATTATTAATATCGTGCTTTCCCCTTTTGGGAACTGAGAATGCTGGAAACATGTAAGAATAAAGGGAAGATGAAGTGGGGAAGGGGTTGCAATTCCTACCCATCCTACTCCCAATTTAACGTAATGGAACTAACAGCAACAGCTAATGTCTAGATGCAGTATGCATATTTTTTAATGGAAGAAGGTAAATATATATGTGTATCCCTAAAATAAACAAGTCTCTTACCATTCATTTTGCAAAGAACTTTCACATAAATTATCTCAAGTTATCAACATATGTAAGTCAGGTAGATATTAATATTCCAATTTCATAAGCCAGAAAAATGAAGCTCACAGAGGTAATAACAGTAGCTGCTGCTACTTACTGAGTGCTTAAATAAATATATCAGAGATCTGAAATAAAGCTCTTACATCTATTACCTTGTTCTAAAACTTAAAATAAGAATGAGTTAGCCGTAATTACCTGAATTTTACAGTTGAGAAAACAGAGAAAAACAATAAATAATTGAAACTGACTCTTATAACCAGAACCTGTGCTCTTAATCTCTCTGCTACAGTTTCGCAAGTAATATAGCTGATCAGTAACTAAACTGAAGGATTGCAAGTTCTAATTCAGTGTTCCTTCCACTAAAACATTATGATATGGCATTAGTGACATTAAAACATGATAGGGAAAAGATTGGGGGGAAAACAGTTCCATGCAAAAATTAAAATACTTTGATTTCCTGTATTATTTCTTAGGATGAGACTAAAAAAATTCACGGCAAAAGAATGTTTTCTTATAGACAGGCTGGGTGATGCATGTTTTTATTTATGATACTTAAACACCCAATTTTGGCTTATTCTGAAAAAAAGTTTGATCGAGATCCCTTTCCTCTAAGCATCTCATTTCATTTCAGTGTAAACAAAAGGTTTCCTAATGCAGAAAAAAATCCCAAAGGAAATATACTTTCCTGGTATTATTTTGATTAGTTGGTAAAGTTTCTGAAAATGTCAAAACCCAGAATACCAGAGAACCAGACAAAGAAGGCTGCCTAGGAAATGTCATCTTAGTTTTGTGAACAGAATCCCTAAGACTCCCTATAGAACTTTTTGAAGCAGAGTATCTTAAGACTCTTGTCAGATCAAACTAAAAGATAAGTTTTGAAACACAGAGGATGGACTAAATTATGGCACAAACATAGGGTAGAATATTATACATCAACTGAGAATAATGAGGCATACAGAGATGCTCATGACATACTCTTGAATGAAAAAGCTGTATTGTATGCATATAACACTATGTATAGAATGATTCCATTAATGTAATATCAATTCAAAAGAAAAATGTTATACATCAAATCTTAGTTGTGGTTATTATAGGGGGAGGTGTGTGTGAATGTGCGTGAAAAGGGCGTCATATTTAAATGCACAGACATAAACAGCTGTGGGGGACATTTTTGTAAACTCTGTTTCCCTTTCACTACATACCATACTGCAGTCAGAGTGATCTTCCTAAATGCATAGCTAATCTGATCCCTTCAAGATTTTAAGCTTTCAACAGTTCCCTACTGATGTGAGTGTGAAGTTCAAATTCCTTAATGTGACTCACAAGACTCTCCCTGCCCAATATACTGGCACATCTGCCCAGTCTTACTTCTCACTATTCTCTCTTGCTTTCTAACAGAAACTGAATTGCATTTTCAATTCAGGTCTATTGAATTTTCCACAGTTCCATTCACTCTCTCCCCTCTGAATTTCTTGTGAACCTCTTCTTAAAAAACTCTCTCAAATCTTTGCCTGATTATTCCTCAATTATCCTTTACTGGTTAGCGCAGGCATCATTTCTCTGAACAACCAAATCCCACAGGCTCACATAGAACCCTGAACCTCTCCTTCGTGGTGTTACAATCACCCACTGCCTTGTCTGAGTAGTCCATTGGTTTTCTGGGGGCAGGTTCCAAAGACCCTGCTTGCCAATAAACAGCAGAAGATTAAGAAGGTTTTGCAATTTAAATAATAATAATAATTCATTTGTAGAAAAACAAAACTATCTTCTGTTTTTTAATTGGAAGACCTGCCCAGCTCCCCCCCAACTGTTTCCTTATATGTCTCTGATTTACTGTGATTCACCTTCCATGGCACATCATGGACTCGTCTTTCATGGCACATCATGGACTCTCAATAAGAACGTGATGAAAAGCTATTCATCTAAGTGTCCATTCATGAAACATTTCTTGAGAGCCCTCAATGTGCTGCTGTGGGTTTTTCACTGATTATACATGATAGTCACATTGGACATTGTTGCTACTTCAAGAGATGATAGCATCATGTGGGCTACAGCAAGAAAAAGAAGATAATTATCAGATAACGAGTAAGTACAAAGAGGGGTTATATGGGAGCATTCAGGAGAAGCACCTAACTCAAAATGGGGTGGCATAAATCACATCACCAAAGTTTTTTAAAGTTATAGAAGCTTTTAAAAAGTATAACTTTCTCCAAAAAAAAAGTAAAACTTTCTCCCAATAGCTTAAAGTCATTCTTAAGAATAAAAGAAATAGGAATAAGCCAATGATAATACTGAAGTTGTAGAAGCAAACTCTGATTAACTGAAAGGCATTGATTTCAATAAGCATAGGCGTCAGTCTGGATGATGGAAATCTGTGGAAAGACAAGAGGAACTTTCTTGCCACGTGGGATGGAGGCAAGAGTAAGACATGTGAGAAGAGAAAAGAGACAAATAAAATCTGTAAATTCCAAGGAGAAAACAGATTTTCCTTATAAATATTTCCCCTGAGGATTTCTGACATCCTTTAGGGAAATGATGATTTTAACAACCCTGCTATGCCTGCTGCTGGGTTTTCAAATATCTTTTCCAGGACCGGAGGATAAGCGGAATGGTCTTATCTGCCAAATGCTGATGGCTTGAAAGGACTCCACAAAGGAAAAACACAATTAAGATTCAATTAAATCATTACCTCATCACTTCTGCATATGAAACAGTGCACTGAAATCAAGAATTCAGTGTGAACAGGATGTCAGTAAATCTCTGCTTTGATCCTGTGTTTTTAGCAGGAAAAAATGATGCTTTCTTTCCTTGGTCAGCCCTCACTCCTCTCCCCAAGGAAAATATGTCTCTTGGAATTTATTATTAGGGGGGAAAAAACCCCAAACTTTTGATGGCAAAATATAGACAACAAATAGTCGCTTTATAAAAATCATTTATTAATTACAGGTGAGGAAATAAATAGGGATACATTCATGAAGAATATAATATTTCCACTGGTGTCCGAGGAAAAGATGTGACCTGGCTATGAGTACTCAGGAAAGGTATGCTGAACTAACAGACTGAATGAATGAATACCTATTTCTAGTCTTCATGGGTTGGATTAATGTACTTCTGTTTCTTTCTTGACATTGAAATAACTTTCTATTTCTATTCAAATAGTTTTCATTCTTTCTGAGAGAAAGGCAGAAAGGGTACCATCAGGTTATTGCTAAATGAGAGAGCATATCATTGGAGAGAAGTAAGACTCCATAAACGAGGAGACACTGGGATTGACCCTGAACAGTGGAGAGGGTCCAAGAGCTTAAGATGACCTTAGAAAAGGGAAGTCTAGGTGAACTGAAGATGGGTAGAAAAGACTACTCAAAGTAAAGTAACTGCAACTGACAAAAGCAAATATGGTGTCCTGAGAGTGCAGGCTATTCGCTGAAGAAGGAGTTCCAGCGAGCAGCAGCTGAGGGTGAGAACAGGTGAGATGTGGGGGATTAGACTGGAGGGGAGGAGATGTATATCGTGAATGGACTTGAATGAATGTAGAGACCAATTCTGAGCTCAAAGCATCTTCTCCACTTGAGCCAAAATGAGGAGCCCACTGTCCTCTTTGCCAATCCTGGTGGCCTTGTAGCTTCGCCAGTGCCTTGGTCTTAGCACAGGAGCCCTCTTTATCTACCATTCTGCTCTAGAGCCCTCTTCCCAACAGAAGGCATCATACCCATGTCTTCAACACAGCAGAAACGTGCTTACAAGACCGAGGAAGGAGGCAGTCTTAGGTAATGAGAAGTCTGAGACCAGAAGTCAAGACTCATGAATACGAGTTCTGGCTCTGCTAGAGACTGCTGGGGACCTTCAGCAAGCCTGTCACTACCTCTGCACCTGCTTCAGTTAATGGACAAACGACATGGGTTCTTTTGCCCAACACACTCAATTCCTGAGACACCAGGGTTTCAAAGACAGAAAGAGTTTACTAGGCACGTAGTAGGAGAGCAGAAGGTCTAGTGGCCTGAAATCTATGTCCCTGAGTTTAGGGGGTTCAGGGTTTTTAAGGATTTTAGCAAGGGGAGATGAGGTCATTTTGAATAGTACATTCAAAGGAGAAAAGGAGACAGTGTTATTATCATCAATAGAATAACATAAGGTGAAAGGAGGGGAGGCAGAGCTGTCACTTCAGTACTAAAGGTGTAAACCAAAAGGAAGGAAGGCAAGTCATCTTTCAATAGCAGAGTCTAGCTGATGTGATTTACAAATGTCCGGGGCTGAGGCTAGTTAAAGGCTGACTTCATTAGCTTTAGGGCCTTTGCTCTACAAGAAGATGACCAGATAAAGGGCGTAACAGCTCTTAACAGCCACAAAGCCACAAGATAAGGGCTTTTACACTCATTTTCAGGTATCAGGGCAGCTGAATTATAGTCTAGGGACTTCAGATATTCCCCTGTCTACTCAAATATCCCAGAAAGCAAAAAGGAATATGATTCACTAATCAAAATCATGTCTTAAATCCTAATTTCTCAGTTATATTTCTTTATCTGTTAAAAATGAAGGTGTTAGGCTAGATGATCTTTAAGATGATTTCCAGCTTGCTACTTTTGCATATCTAGACCATGCAAATTCAAGAATGAAAAGCACAGATAGTATAATCAGCTTAATCCATTTTAGAAGGTAAATTGAGAAAAATTTTAAAAGGTACTTTATTATATAACAAGCCTGACTTGGAGCTTCAGCCTTTCCTTCTCTGCTCTCCAATCACTGAAGAATAAATCACTCTCATCCCAGGGCCTTCCTTCCCAGACTGTGTTATATAGTAGAAATAGCATGGATGTGGAAATCTGACAGAAACTTTCCTCATTTGTCCTATTCATCCCCTTTTTGGCCAGCCTCAAGATCTCCTTGAGAATGGGCCCAGCATTTCTCATCTTTTCCAAGCTGTTATTGCTAGGATCTGGTTAGAGTAGCATCAGGGCATTCACCTTGAGATCATCCTACAGAGGACAGAGTTTGGGGTCCTCATTACTTGAATCTCTAGTGAACTCCCCAAATAAGCTAGGGTTCATCCAGTACCTTTGGAGAATCGCTTTGGAAAAGATCAGAACTGTTCCACTCTTGCATAGCCTGAAATCCTGCCCCAGGGATAGGGTTTGAGATAAATGGTCCACTGGAAGTAAGCACTTCTTGGCAGTTTTGATGCAGAAGTTCTGCATGTATATGGGTAGGGGTAGGGGACTGGAGGCGGAGAGGCAGGGGTGTTTGCATTCTTCTTGACTAAATGATATTTTCCATTAGAGTTTAAGCATGAGTATAGGTCTCTATTAAATGCTGATGATTTCAAACCCTTTTAAATGTTCTTGTTCTTTAGTTTGTTCTGTATCTCAATCCTCTCTCTCAATCACTGGTCACTAACCCTGTGGCTCCTTTCTCCTAGAGGGAGAAGAAATCCAAAACAGAGCCCATTGGTGAGAGTTTCTAGTCTTCTGCTGGTTTGGGTACATAATAAATCCTAATCTATCTTAATTGCCTCATATGAATAATCCCCCCCCCCTTTTTTTTTACTCTGGAATGTGATTTACAAAAAGAATCCCAAGTTTTTAAATTACAAGTTTAGCATAAGTTTAATATATCCCCATGGCTTTTTCTGTTGAATCTCAAAGGTTGAAGAGAACTTAATAGTTACTGGCCATACCCCACCCTCCCATCTGGAATCTGAATCTGCTGCAAATTTCTTTCAATAGTCATTCAATCTCTTCTTGAATATCCCCAGTGACAAGAAATTCACCACTCTTCCAAAAGAGCCCATTCTACTTTAGGACAGCTTTGGCCAATCTGAGGTACTTGGTTAAGCTAATTGGAATCTGTTTTAGAATTTCTACCACTTGGTCTTCAATGTATGAGTAACAGCCATTCCAAATAGATCTAAAAGTAGATTTTCAATTTGGATATACTGAATCACTGAGTCCTTTTTTTAGACAATGTTGCTCTTATAACAATATTTGGATCACCAGTTACCAGTGATCTCATCTCTGAAGCGAGGTGGGTGGCAGCACTATCTCTATCACGGAACCTACCATATCTTCTCTCTTTGCGTTCCCTTGTATTTGTTCCTTAGTCTCTTTCCCGCTGTCCATTAGTCAAGAGTGGTCTCCCCATATTCTAAAAAACCTTGTTCAATAAAGCAATGTATCATATGGCAATGTCATTTATTTTTCCTTTATAAATCAGGCAGCCATGACTGAAGCATGGGAAGTCTATTTAATAGTATAAATTTAAGCCACCTCAGCTGCTCTCTCAGTGTAAAAAAAAATCCATTTTACTGTTGGTTCTCCAGTTATGAAAGTTTGGGAACCATCCCAAGAAATATTTCAAAAGAAGAGATTATTTCCAGAGGCTAAATAGCACACACATGGGCTGCAAAAGATTTGTTGACTATACGGAGCCAGCAGTTGCATATATCTGACTCCTAACAATAACCAAAATAAGTCCCAAAGACAGCTTCGCTAATGGGAAATGGATTTAAAAAGGAATTCTCCTCTGGACTTCTCCTTAGCAAATTCACTGCCAGTGGTAAACAGTTATGTGTTTGCCATTGAGCCACACCCCTAAGCCACAATGCATTATGAATGTGGCATGAGATGTTGACTGTGGCTGATGTTACAACCCTTGCTAGTCTTGGAACAGAAAGACAAGCTTTGTCTTTGTCTGTGGATCCATAGGCAAATACATGAATATTACATTTCCCGAAAGTCTATCTCCTGAAAGGTTTCTCAACTGACTTGAAAGATTTTATCTTTGTGATTAAAACAAAATTACTCAGGATATTGGAATGATAAAAATTAGCCCCAAGAGGGGAAAATGGTACTTCAATGCCAGAAAAAACCTGCTAATGCCATAGACATATAACCCCCCCCCCAACACACACACATACTATACTCATGTATAACAGATTTGAGCAAGTCAGGGAAAACAAAAGCATTTAGTTCATTTTTTCACGATTTGTCAGGTGGATAAAATCACAATGCTTGATTCTGCATTTCTTTATGGGTTCATCTTCTTATTTTGAAAGTATTTACATACAGCTGTTCAAGAATTACGTGAGAGTTTTTAAGGAAGTGTTGTTCTACTCACAAAGATACTTTCTAAAGAGAAGACATCTACTCTGCCACTGCTTTCTATTTTGCTGGACTAATTATTCACATTCTTACACTGGTTCAATCTCTCTTGCATCCAGATGCACATTTCTGCAAAGTAATAATAATGATGATAAATGAAAAATAATAACAGTTACTATGAATTGTATACCTGTGTTAATCACTTTAAATGCATCATCATATTCAGTCTTTTTAACCATGCTATAAGTCAGGTGTTAGTAGTACAATTTTAAAGGTGAGGAAACCAAAGCTTAGATTTCAAGTCTAGCTCTACTACTCCATGGTGCTAGTTTATTTTTACACAGATATAAAGAAGGAATGAACTATAGTGTGGATATATTTCTGTATGCATCATTTGGGACTGTTGTATTCTCTTTACACTGTTTGCTATTTTCTAGAAGTGCAAATATTTCTATCTTTCCTTCTAATATAGATAACTGCAGACCCTTTACATGGTATAAGATCAAACTACTATGGAAATACCCAGGAAGTTCATAGGACCACTGATGGGTGTGTGGGAAGAAACTGCTGAATTATATACCACTCATCCTTCCCCCAAACACACAAGGAAGACTTGGAACACAATTTGACCAAGGCTTCCCTTGAGAAATCAAGAAAATTGCCATTTACTTTAATAACCGGGAAGATTCAATGCGTCACCTCACTGAAGAGAGGAAAACCCAAGGGGGACTGGTTCTCGCAGTGTCTATGAACACACTCTTTTCTCGGGCAACAGACATTAATGATGCTGATGTTATTTTTAACTTTTTCCTCTGGAATGAATGCGTGCTTTTATGCCAAAGTTAAAAGTATTTTTTTTCCAATCCAGAAGTACAATGTGAGAGCTTCATATTCCAAGTACCTAACAGAGGTTAAGCTTAGTCTGCAAAACTGAGAAATGGTCAAAATACTCAAAGGTATTGTTTTGATTGACTTATTTATTAATTTTTACATGAGAATGTCCCTTTCTCAGTGCATCCATGCATACCAAGGTGCCCATGACTATTTCCAATACCATTAATTTGGCACTTCGTGGTAGAAAAGAAGACGCATGTCCTGAGTTATCGAATCATTTATGGAACCCTTTATGGAATCTCAACCAAGTCACTTCACTGCCCTCCTAGTTTCAATAACCTCATTAATAAAATAGCAATGACAATACCTGCTCAGTCTACCTCAAAGAGTTGATCCTCATCAAATGGGAAAATCTATGTGACATTTTAAAAAACAAAAAAGTGCATACATACATAAACCCACAACTTATGTAGCTGTAATTATTTGTACTTAAGCAGACCTTCTCTCCATTTTGGGGAAAAGGGCTTGTTATCTTTCTTATTCTTTCCAGTGCTTAGAAAAGATTGTGGATGTCAATGAGGAGGAGGAGGATGAAATTTCATGTGCCTTGCTGATTGGGCACAATTCTGCCAGTAGTCATGATTACTGGAAGGAGGAAAGGGCATAAGTCTGACGACTTTGATTAGAGAGGTTCCCAGCTGGTCTACTTCTGAATTAGGGAGGGGAGGTATCAAATTGGTTCAAGTCTTCTTACCTTAGCTATAGTAGCTCTCAATTTCAAGAAGGCTAAAGAATCCAACACCACTTTTTTTTATGAGAACTAAGGCAATGATTCAAGAAATCTGCATCAGTTACTTTAATAGCAATTAGATGTGAAATCAGAAAGTGGTTTAGCATACAAATGCACCATCTTGATAATGTGAAAGTCAAAAAAAATTTAGAAAAAAATAAAATCAATTATGTAAAATAAACTATGTAAAATATTCCATGTGGAATTGAGTGGGAGAAGCTTCCTAACAGCCAAAGTTTTCTCTTCTTTTTCACCTTAATCAAAGCTTTTTTTTTTTTTCCTTCAAAGCAGTTATTAGATTACCAAGTTCAGTATCAGTAGCAACTCCAAAGAAACTACAATGAATCCTTCAAGGACATTTTCTTATAAGCATCTTTTTTTTTATGGCTGAACAAGTCTGACCTCCAGATTTCCTTTTACAAGTCAAACCTTTATCATTTCATGAAAGCTTCCTTATGTCTGAAAGTCCCACATGCCCAGCAAAATGAAATATGATCCCAGTTAAGTGTAGGTCCCCAGTATGAAGCCCATCCATGGGTGGGGTGATTTTTTCCTTTATGTGGTCTGGCTTGGTGGCTGCTCCTAAATACATGTGGATTACTTCAAGCCTGCTGAAGTCCCTGAAGAGTAATTGGCCTTTAGGAAGGGCTTCCCAAGAAGTTCTTTTCCAAGGAGGAATGGACTCTGTCAAAAATGTAAAACAATTCGACGTGATTCCAATTAAAATGCTATGGGGGAGAGTGGCTGGTTATAGAACTGCAAGGAGCTTTTAAGTATAACTTAATCCAAACTCCTTAATTTTATAAATGGGGAAACTAAGGCCCACAGAGGGGAAATCATTTTGCCAAATCCTCTTGGAAAACCTCAATCCCCAGGATTCTAAATAGGCATCTTTGCCTTTTACCATAATACGCTCTTCCAGATGTTTAGTTAAATAAGCTAAACTTCAAGAAATCTGGAAACCTATGCTTACACAATACCCTACATGAAATGTTTCCAAATAATCAGAAATTTGGATTGAAGAATTAGTGTAACAACAAAAACATTTGGGTGACTGCAGAGATTTCACACCATTTATGTAGACGCTTTACTCTGGTTGAGAAATAAACACAATCAAACAGTACAAAAGTGATTCCATTTCTTCTGCATCTATGCAGCTCATTAAAATAGTAAGAAAAATTTGCATCTGTCTCTCTTTACTTTCTGGCACTTTCTTAAGCCTGGAAGAGTGAAGTTCAATTGGCCTGTTTCATTTTGTTTTTTAAAGTCTTCCTTTTTGAATGTTTGGATTTATAACAATTAGATTTTCAACACAGTGACAATATATAAATCCAAACTGAGCATATTTTTCTTTTTAAAATAAGAAATTTTCTTGTTTCTGCAAATAATTTATTCCTAGATTGTGTAAACTCCCATCTAGTTTTTTAAAATAAAATCCAAACTTCAAGTTTAAATGGCTCACACTTGCAATATTCACACCAACAGATGTCTATTCACTGAGCCATCATTTTCCCACCTAACTATTCATCTATCCATCCACCCATCCATACAATCAACTACCCAAGTATCCATTTTTTCAATAAATCTTTAACAAGTGCCTTTTATGTGCTAGGCATAGTGCTTGGTGCTTGTGATCCAAAGGTATACGGACAAACAATTCCCCTAACCTAATTGACCTTCTAGTCTATTGGTATTAAATTAGAAAATGTTGGATTCTGCTAAACAAATAACTATGTATAATATTATATGATAGTTTATGTTTCTATAACGTAAATGGCATTGCAGAACACTTCTTAAAAGCTGTCAATGATATTTTATTACCTAGCCATTCATCAAATATTTATTGAGTGTTTGTCATGTGCCAGGCACCGTTTTAAGGACACATTAATGAACAAAAAGACAAAAATCCTTGCTCTCTTAGGAATTCTGAATGACAGAAGCATCTGAGAGTTTTCAGAGTACCCTGATTAATTGTTTAATCAGACTTCTCCCGATATCTGAAAAGCACATTTTACCATAGATTCATTTTTCTCACAATGCATACCTAAGAACATCCCCTAATATTTCACATAATAAACACTTATAAATATTATACTACCCTTAGCATTTGCAGATGCAACATTTGTGACTTCAGCTGCCTGGAAATGACACCAAAGGCTTTATAGAAGTAGTAGATTTGCCATTTAACTAAGGCACACCTATGCCGTGCAGGTTGGGGTCCGTATCTGAGGAAGTGGATTCAGGCAGCGGGCCAGCATCTTCAGCCCAAAATGGCTTTGCTTTCTTTTCTTAACTCATAAGAACTAATGCAGTTACTTTCAGGATTTGATAAGATCTTTATTTCTTTAAGAAATAAAGTTTAATGATGTGAAAGTTTCCTTGAGGTGTTTTTCTACAAAATAAAATTGTATTCAGTTATTTAACATATGAACCTCAAAGAAACATGATTTGGAGAACAGTCATAAGCCTGTCCCCAAACATCTCTATTTGCAAAGTTGGAGATACAGAGGATCTCAACTAGGTAAAAGCTCAAACGCTTTCAATGACCAGGTGGGTAATGTCAATAATCAAGTGGTCACTTTACAAAGCCACAGAACAGTTGTCCTGGAGTGCATCAGAATCATCCAGAGGTTATGTTAGAACAGACTGTTGCTTTCCACCCCCAGGTTCTGATTCAGTATATCTGAGATGGGGCCGGGAAAATTGAGTTTCTAACAAATTTCCAGGTAGAGAGGATACTGCTGGTCAAAGAACACACAGAGAACTTGCTATAGATAATGGTGGGACTCAGGACATGTTAAAGAGCACTAGACAATTGCTGCCTTGGAAATGGAGGTAAAATACTGGCAGACGTTTCCAGTTTTAGAGAGATGAAGGAAAGCTAGTTATCTATATAAAATTTGCTAGTGGGTAATCAAAATCCTTTAAAAGGATTGTGCAAAAATTACACACTTTGGGGACAAAGAGGTGAGATCCATATATTGAGTTTGTTCTGAAGAGTATTAGTACCTTTTATATTACTGCATTTTGTCATTTTAGGTGTAATGGGCCAACATTTTATGTACTATTTCAAAGCCACCATGCTGTCTAGAAGCTCTGTCACCGAACCCATTTGTTTTATAGATCTACCACATGCTGGTGGGGAAATCTCGAGCAAGTTAACTCAACTGTTATGTTCCACCATCTGTAAATAAAGCTTATAAATATACTAGCTTCACAAATCAGACTGACAATGAAACGAGATAGGGGCACAATTCACATGCCCCTAGAATTGTACAATACAGAGGCCCTGGGTTGGTGTAAAATAAAACAGCTTATCCAGAATATTTTCTTTAACTTTAAAGTATCTATCATAGTACTTGGTGCAAATAGCAGATGTCCAATATATAAATATTGGACAATATTATTTTTTTAAAAAAGAAAAAATATATGGCAACTCTGTTTTTTAAAATGGAAGGATTTCAAAGTCTGAGTTAGTTTCCCTTTCAAATACATGGCAGAGCTCTTGTAAACGTGTCTGATGTCTTGTGTCTATTTGGGGGCTTCTAATGATTATTGTACCTCAAATACTGAAAAATAACTGTGCAGTTATCAGTACAATAATTGAATTATAATGCCAGTAGTGGAGAATTTTTTTTTCTACATATATAAAGAAACTCTGTTTGGGAAGATAAAAGAGAATCACAAACAAATGACATAACAAAAACACATGGGATTTTATTTTCTCAGCGCTATTTATAGTCATTTCAATACACTCAAACATGGCAATTCATGGAAACCCCTCTTTACCCCCAAACTCACTATCCTAAATGTCACAAGTGTTTTAGTCCTTGATATTAAGAGAAAGTCAATAAACAGATTGACTATCAAAAGACAGAAAACTTAAAAAAAAAGTTAGAAAAACTGTAAAATAGGCATTTTGTCATGCCATTGATATATGCTATCTTATTTAGCACTTACAATAGACTCACAAATACAGAAAGCACACAAAAATATAGGTGACCTGCTTAATCATTTCCTCACCTTACTTTTGAACCTAATTACCAATAAAATGATTCTTTTTCTTTTTTGCCTTTAACTTAATGCCTTTCTAGGAATATTTTTTTTTCCCAGAGACAATTACTTGTCAGGAAAAAGCAAATAAACTAACCACAACAACAAATCACCTTATCCTCAAAAACCCCAATCTTTTAGCCATTTTGGGCAGCATGGTGTGATAGTTAAGACTGCATACTCTGGAACTGACCTGGCTGAGTTTAAATCCTAGCTTCGTCACTTACCAGCTCTGCTTCCTGGAGCACATCACTTAACCTCTCTGCCTCAATTTCCTCATCTGTAAAACAGAGATTAAAAATACTCCCCACTCCCTAAGGTAGTTATGAGAAATAAGTAAACAAACATTTGTTAAGCACTTTGAACTGTTCTTGGCACATATTATTTACTGTATCAATCAACTGATGTCTCATCTAAATCTTACTTTATTTGTAGTCCCCAAAATGGGCAAAATTCAGGAATAAGATGAGAGAATAATAAAAATGGAATTCAAGCCACCTTAATCATTTACAATTGAATGAACCCATAAAAAGACTCGATTGGGATGTTTAGTTGTATCTATGGATGATTCCAAGAGGAATCAAGATTATAAAATCAAGAGCAAAATCCTAACTGTGTAAGAGAAAAATGTTATTCAAGATTTTTTAAAGGCTTATTTCAGAAACGCACTACTGAATTTACAGTACATTTTAAAATATTAAAATAGAATAAACATTTAACTTTTCAGTAAGTGAAGGTGCCTATTAGGGTTGGTAACTTTATTTCTTATTTTTGTTAACTATTATTTCTCAGGGTCCGGAACAAGTTTTTCCTTTCATTTGGGAACTGTCAGTCAGTTTACAAATTTGTGGCATTATCTTTTTTTCAGATGTTCTACTATCCAGGCCTTGTTTCCCAATTACTGAAATATCTGGTACTTACCAGGAGCTCAGTGAATTTTTGTCAGCTATATAAATCTATAAAATGAGAGGGTTAGGCTAGGAGAGAATTTCTAAATATTCTTTCAACATCAAGGCTTTCTGCTTGCTATTTTATGTGATTCCTAGATATTAACTCACTTAATCTGTGCAACAATCTTAAAAGCTAGGTTCTATTTTTATCCTCATTTACATATGGGGAAACTGAGCTGCTGAAAGTTTACACAAAAATAACTTACCCAAAGTAAGACAATTAGAAATAGCAAAGAATGGAATTCAGACCCATGTAACCTGGCTGAGGCCTGTGATTTGAAGTTAACAGGCCTAACTAAATGCCTGGTATTTAGCTCTGGAGAGATGAGCAACTAAACCACTAATACCTAAGCATGAAGCAAGGATAACGTTAAGGTATCTTTTGAGATTATACTTCTATGTTCAATCTATAGGAGCAACAAGAAAATGTTGTTGCTAATGCTGCCTCTATGAAAAATACAACATTCCCTCCTTAACTATAGTGAAGGAGGGTGGCTGGGTACCTAAAAGACTTGGAATAAAGAATGCACTCTGAGAAATTCTGACCTTATAATTAAACATAAGGTTATGGAGAAGGAGTTGAGTAGTTAACCTGAAATAATTGCTTGTAAATTTTTGTTTTATTTTAATTAAAATAAAATAAAACACCTTTCCCTAAATACTATTAATATTTAGTGATTCTTAAATGAATACTTAGTTCAAATACTACGAATTTCCATAATTATTCTTCATCAGGACTTCACTCCATTACTGTTTCCTCCTGCTGCTGGTACATGTATTTTGCAAAGAGAAGGCCCTGCACGGACTCTGAGCATCTGACTCTTCCCTCCGCCATCCCTGGAATATACTTCTAAGACCTAGGCTTCTCCTGTCTTCTCTGTGCATACTGTATTCTGTGCTACTCAGCACTCTATTCTTTGGCCTTTCATTTGAAGTATTCTCTCATCATTGTCAACAAGTTCCCTCTACTTCCATTCAGTTCCAGGGGAGTGACTGATAAAACAAAAAAATGTTACCCCACCTCCAAAGGGATAATTACTAGATTTGCAAGAAGAAAATGAAAGACACTTTTAATTGGGTAATGACCCATAGGCTTCCTTCTTATCCAGGATACCCAAAAGGAAGTGCAGGTGATTTATATTCGCCTCGACAAAGAGTGCAAAGTCAGATTCAGAGGCCTAAAGCAAAGTCAGGGTTAGAGGAAGAGGGCAACGTGTTTGCAGAGTTGTCCCATTTGCCTGCTATGGAGACCAGAAATCCTCCATTTCTTCTTCTCGACTGATAAACTTGGAGTCGGATGTTTATTGTCAAAGTTTCCACGCTGAAATGCACTCACTGTGGTGTGCTCAGATCAGGGCCCACAGCTTAAGCTCAGAACAATGTTTCTTTTTGACCACAGGTGCCATGGCACAATCTTCTTATAGCACCTGGCAAAGAGCGTGGCACTAAATGAATGTGGTGAAAATTAATTGAAACTGTGGTTCTTAGAATGGAGACCTATAATCTATTGTACTTTTTACCACATTTATTTTTGCTTGGGTTTTCCCTTAGTTTTCTCACAAAGGTTTTTTTCTTGAAGCCCAAACATACTTCTGCAGATAAGAGAAGAAAAGGAAAATGTGTCTGGGCCAGACTGAAGCCCATCTAGGGAGAGGGGAGGGAGGGCGACAATGGAGAAATTTCCAGGAATCCAAGATGGCGTTAGAAAACCAGAAATTATGAGTGACTCACAAGGACTTTTATAGGCCTTTTTAAATTCTTTTAGGCTGCTGCCAATTTCTAGAGTGCTAGCCTGAGCTGAAGTAAACATTTGATCATCTGTTCAGGGCTGGAGTGGAGATGGCTAATATTTACTGTCTATTCTGAGTTCGGCACCTCGCCAGCACCTCAAGTGCAATGCCTGATTTAATGGAAAGCTCTCTCTCTAAGTGGAAGCTGGCTATCCAGGAAGCCAAGACCACTGATGCAATTCACGTGAAGTCCTCACACCAGCGATAGACCTCTTATTCAATCTTAGTCCCCTGCTGATAACTACAAAGAAGTTCTCCAGAAACCAGGGCAAGTCAATATTTTTTTTAAAAAGTGCATACTGTTATCCACATCTACTCTTAAATATCCCCAACTTGACAATTTTATTTGACGAGAACTGTATACTCACATGTCAAGTTGTGGTCAGTCCCTCACAAATTGATTCCTCTGGAAACGCAAATAGGCCATAGGAAACTAATGACTTTCCTGTTTTCCATTTTTGTCGTTCAACCACCTGACCTACAACTTGCATTTTATGTAATTTGCGTGTGGTAAAAAGACAACAGTAAAAATATAAAGAATAAAATACATAATTCACCCATTAAAATTATACTTAGTAAGCAATGTCAGACACTGGATTGGCTCCTGAAACGAAGAAAGGAGATTGATGGAAAAACAGGTGAAATCTGAATCAGGCCTTCAGTTTTAGTTAATAGCATTTTACCAATGTTAATTTTCTGCTTTTCATCATTATACCATGGTTGTGTTAAGTTGATAACATTGGGGAAACTGGATGAAGGGTATATGTGTACTCTCAACTCTATTTTTGCAGGATTTCTGTTAAGTCTAACATTTTTTCAAGATAAAAAAGTTAAAAAAATAAGCTACCACATCACCAAAAACAGAAAAAATATAATAAAATTTGTGTGTGTTTATTAATTTAAATGCAAAGATTTTCATGAAAAAAAACACAGTAGCTCAATGACACTAAGAATTAAATTACAAATTTAAACTATATATGAATGCCTCAGAAACAGGGATGAAAAGTGTTCTACCACAAAAAAATATGAATAGTGATTTTCTGACGGTATGGGCTGCTTTTTGTCTCACATTTTTTTTAACAAAGGCCCAATAGTATTTATATAACAAAAAGATGTCAATAATATTTTTTTAAGAGGAGGAGAAAGGAGGTATTAGAAAATGTTGGGAGAGGCACTTTACAATAGTTCAAGGTATAAGGATAAATATTAATTTTTAAAACCAAAGAAGTACTAAAGCAAACATTAGTTTCCTAGAAAATCCAACAACAGCATCAATCTCCTTGGGAATCAAGAAGGGCACATCAAGTGGAATACATTTAATTGAACAGATCAAAAATATTAATTGATGTCCCAGTAAGTGTGTCCAAAGTGATGGGGGATGTTCTCCTTCCCACAGTCTATTCTGAAGAGTTATTTTTATAAATGTCCTGTTGTCACTACAATTCTGGAAATGTTTAAAGTAGCAAGACCTCATCTACTTTATTCATTTTCAAGGATAAAATAATTCTTTCAAATCAACATATTCCTGCAAGTGTGGTAACCAAATGCTGATTCATCTGCTCAAGGCCCTAATTTACTATGTGGACCACCTTAAGATTCTGAGGAGATTTAACTTCTTTGTCCTAAACCACAACATGAAGATTTCAATTCCACAATTTCTGTAATTTAGTTTCCAGAAATTCAGAGTGAAAAATAGATATTAATGTTTTGGTTATACCACTAAGAAAGAAGACCGGGAAAGGAAGAATTTTAGGAGGAAAGAGGTGGCAGAAGGAAGGAGGAAGGAAGAGAAAGGAGGGAGCGAGGGAAGCAGGCTAACTCCTACTCTGGACACTGACTCAGAAGCCGTGAGCAAAGATGACTGTAACATTTACATTTACATGGGACATTTGGGGCTTTGAATTTGCAAAATTAACTTAAATTGTCATCAGGTGACAGAGGGCGCCTTAGTTATAAGGATATTAAATTTGCTTTCTTCGCAAGTTTGATTTAACTGAGCTAAAAATATTGAGATGCTTTCCTTTTATTAATCAAAACTACCAGGACATAAATCTTCATTAAAAAGGAACATTACGAATTAGAAAAGCATGCAAAGAAATTTGTAAAGAAAATAAATACCTAGCGCAATTTGGTACTTTTCTCATAATCCTTGACAGTAAACTGTTTTTTAAAAACATTTTTGCCATTTATGACTGAAAAGAGAAAACCTTAAATTCTTTCTTTCACTAGTTGACATGGGGCTTTTAGTCTATTGCGTTATCTACCTTACAGCCTTTCTGTCTTGTTTTGATATAGATATTCCAATTTTCATCTCCAAACCAATCCTCCTCCTCTTCTAGACTGTTCCATTTGGATGCAGCTCATCCTCTACATTTGGCTCTAAAAGTTCCTAAGGAAGAAAAGACTATGCTTAAATTCCTGCACCTGCTTTTTAATCCCCATGGTTTAAACTGTTAGCAAGAGATTATAATTGTAGACAGTCCAACTAGCCTGAAACGCCATGTTGTTTTTTTCCAACCAGAAGGGAGGAATTTTCATGTTCTATATTCTATTGTTCAAGAAGAGGAGGATGCTGGTTTGTAACTGCTGTGTACCGCAGAAAAGCCATGTTCTTTCATCTTGATTCAATATTGCTAGGTGGGATCTTTTTGATTAAGTTGCTTCCATGGAGATGTGACCCTCCCAGTTGTGGATGGGGCCTTTTGATTAGGTGGTGTCCATGGAGATGTGTCTCTACTCATTCAGGGTGGGTCACTTACTGGAGTCCTTTAAGAGGAGGCCATTTTGGGAAAAGTTTCAGAGCTGACACAGGTCTCCCTCTTTCAACAGTTTCTATCTTTCATAAACATTCAATAAGCAGAAATTTGCATGGAATGGCCCCCTTGGGAACTACTGAAGATCTATTTTCTCATTTTGGATATATATACATATGTTTTTTTTCCCCTAATTTTGTTCTTCTACACATGCAAGCTCATTTTACAAAATTCTTGATAAAGCAAATATTCAAACTGAACACAGTGTAATAGAAAGGTTTAATGGTGTTCCCTATTAAGTGGCAAGATAAAGCTTAGTATGATAGAAAGGCATCTAAAACTTTTGCATAGATTCAATTTCATAAACAGTGTTGCCCAGAAGGCTGGATAGAGGGGTAGTTGAAATCTCTAATCACATATGAATAATTATTAAACATAAACTCAACCAAAAGTCAGATTGAGTAATGATGGAGAGACTCAAAGAAAGTGACACTGAACTTACATTTTTAATAGGAGTATTAGGCTACATCCTTTAATTGTAACAATAATTCACCTCACTGGAATTCAAGCATTAGGTTTCACAATAAACAAGACAATTCAGCAATTTCTAAAGGATTACACAGTTCCAGATGCAAAGGATAAATATAGAGAAATCACCCCATATAACATATTTGAAAACTGAAGGATGCTGTTCTAGCTTCCTAGATTGCCAGAAGCAAATACAGCAAAATGCGTCGACTCTTAGTAATGAGGATTTATTTGTTTAAAAGCATACAATTCTAGAGGCTGTGAAAATGTCCAAATCAAGGTGTTGTCAAGGCAACACTTTCTTCCTGAAGACCAGCTGTCAGCAATTTTGGCTCCTTAGTCACATGGCAAGACACATGGATTGGGTCTCCCCCTTCTCTTCTGGGTTTCATTGTTTTCAGCTTTTTGGGTTTGTGGCTTCTCCCTCTCTGTCTGAATTTCATTTCTTATAAAGTTCTCCAGTAAAAGGATTGAGACCAGGCCTGAATGAGATGGTTCACATCTTAAGTTAAGATCCTACTCACCTGCCCCAATAAATACCAGAGTAATCTGAACAGTGAGTAAAAAAGTATTTGCAAAGTCCCCTTGGGGGAATGGCGAGAAAGGGGGAAAATTC
Source organism: Myrmecophaga tridactyla (assembly GCA_004026745.1). Lineage (NCBI taxonomy): Eukaryota > Metazoa > Chordata > Mammalia > Pilosa > Myrmecophagidae > Myrmecophaga > Myrmecophaga tridactyla. The sequence continues at coordinate 21,709 of PVIY010033381.1, forward strand.
AGCTTTCCTAAGTGGAGAATTCTTGATATTCTCACAAGCAGTGAGGACAGCCAAAACAATAGGCTGAGCCCTCAATCTTGGGGTTTGTTCATATGAAACTTAACCCCACAAAGGATAGGGCAAGCCTCCTTAAAATTAGGCCTAATTTTAGGCCAGCTAGTCACCCCCAAGAGAACCTCTTTTGTTGCTCAGATGTGGCCTCTCTCTCCAGCCAACACAACAAGCAAACTCACCACCCTCCCCTTGTCTACGTGGGAAATGACTCCCAGGGGTGTGAAACTTTCTGGCAACGTGGGACAGAAATCCTAGAATAAACTGGGACTCAGCATGAAGGGATTGAGAAAACCTTCTCAACCAAAGGGGGGAAGAGTGAAATGAGACAAAATAAAGTGTCAATGGCTGAGAGATTCCAAACAGAGTCGAGAGGTTATCCTGGAGGTTATTCTTACGCATTAAATAGATATCACCTTGTTATTCAAGATGTAGTGGAGAGGCTGGAGGGAACTGCCTGAAAATGTACAGCTGTGTTCCAGGAGCCATGTTTCTTGAAGATGATTGAATAATGATATAGCTTTCACAATATGACTGTGTGATTGTGAAAACCTTGCGTGTAATACTCCTTTTATCTACCTTATCAACAGACCAGTAAAACATACAGAATAAAAATAAATAATGAGGGAACAAATGTTAAAATAAATTTAGTAGATTGAAATGCCAGTGATCAATGAAAGGGAGAGGTAAGGGGTATCGTACATATGAATTTTTTTCTGTTGTCTTTTTCTGAATTGATGCAAATGTTCTAAGAAATGATCATGATGATGAATATGCAAGTATGTGATGATATTGTGAATTACTGATTATATATGTAGAATGGAGATGATCATATCTTAAGAATGTTTGTGTTTGTTTGTTGTTATATTTTTTAAAAATTTAAAAAATTTAAAAAATTTAAAAAATATATATATATTTGGCAAGAAAAAAAATCCTACTCACCAAAAGATCCTACTCACACTGATTGCACACTTGCAGGAATCAACTGTAAGAATACACATTTCTGGGGTATATACAGCTCCAAACTATCAAAGAAGCCAAACTCAAAAGGTTATATTCCTTTTTCTCATTGTTATTTTTATTGCAGCAGTAGTAGGTTTACAGACAAATCATGCAGAAAGTACAGTTCCTCCCCCACATATACTTAGTTTTCCCTAATAATATCTTGCATTAGTGTGTAACTTTGTTTCTACTGATGAAACAGTATTATTCTTATTATTTTATTAACTATAATCCATAATTTACATGCAGTTATACTCTTTCTGTTGTACAGTTCTATCTTTTTATTCTGCTAGCATATATAAACCTAAAATTTACCATTTTAACCACATTCAAATATAGAATTCAGTATTGTTAATTACATTCACAATGTTGTGCTACCATCACCACCATCTATTACCAAAACATTTCCATCACCCCAAACAAAAACTCTGTACCAATTAAGTATTAACTCTCCATTCCCCACCCCCACCCTGGCCACTGATAACTTGTTTTCTAGTATCTGACTCTACAAATGTGCCTATTCTAATTATGTCATATAAGTAAGAGCAAACCAAATTTTTCCTTTTGTGTCAGGCTTATTTCACCCAACATAATGTCTTTAAGGTTCATCCCTGCTGTCACACATATCAGAACTTCATTTTTTTTTTTTTTAAATTTGCATATGGGCAGGAGGCACCAGGGATCGAACTCCAGACCTCCAGCACGGCAGGTCGGAGCTCTGCCTGCTGAGCCACGGCAGCCGCCCTGAACTTCATTTTTAAAAAAAAATTTTTAAACTGTTTTATTGTATAGTATAACACATATACAAAGCATAAAAAGAAAAAAACAATAGTTTTCAAAGCACTCTTCAACAAGTAGTTACAGAACAGATCCCAGAGTTTGTCACGGGCTATCAAATAATCCTCTCAGCTGCTCCAGAATATGAGGCTAGCAGGCTTAAATATTTTTCATCATCACAATCACCTTTTCCCCTTTTTTTGTTAAAAAATAACATATATACAAAAAAGCAATAAATTTCAAAGAACAGCACCATAATTAGTTGTAGAACATATTTCAGAGTTTGACATGGGTTACATTTCTATAATTCTAGGTTTTTATTTCTAGCTGCTCTAAGATACTGGAGAATAAAAGAGATATCAATTTAATGATTCAGCATTCATAGTTGTTAAATCCTATCTTCACTATATGACTCCCTCACCACCTTTGATCTTTCTATCTCTCTCTTTAGGGATGTTTGAGCTATGGCCATTCTAAATTTTCCATATTGGAAGGGTCTGTCATTAATATGAGGTAGGGACATGGAACAATCTGATGTTCTGGAGAGGCTGGGCTCTTTAAGTTTCAGGACTTATCTGACTAGGGACCCATCTGGAGGTTGTAGGTTTCTGGAAAGTTACTCTAGTGTATGGAACCCTTGTGGAATCTTATATATTGCCCTAGGTGTTCTTTAGGATTGGCTGGAATGGTCCTGGTTGGGGGTTGGCAGGTTAAGATAGGTAGCAAGGTCTACCTGAAGCTTGCATAAGAGCAACCTGCAGAGTAGCCTCTTGACTCTATTTGAACTCTCTCTGCCACTGATACTTTATTAATTACACTTTTTTTCTCCTTTTTGGTCAGGATGGAAGTGTTGCTCCCACGGTGCCAGGGCTGGATTCATCCCTGGGAGTCATCTCCCACGTTGTCAGGGAGACTTTCTCCTCTGGATGTTATGCCCCACGTAGTGGGGAGGGCAATGATTTTACTTGCAGAGTAGGGCTTAGAAAGAGTGAGGCCACATCTGAGCAACAAAAGAGGTCCTCCAGAAGTAACTCTCAGGCATGCCTATAGGTAATCTAAGCTTCTCTGCTACCTCCATAAGCTTCACAAGAGTAAGCCTCAGGATCGAGGGCATGGCCTATTGATTTGGGCATCCCTAAAGTTGGACACAGTATCAGGGGATTCCCTGATGGTAAGGTTTAATAGTTCCATATTCTTTCTCCCATCCGTCAAGGGACTTTGCCAATACTTTTTGATTATCTGCTTAATATACTCTAGGATGTATCCAGGCATTACAATAATCTATACAATATTAAAGGTCTTCTCTCTTATTCTGTGCTCCCTTTCAACTGTTCAAATGAGCTATACAGATAGATTGAGTTAGAGTATGCTCTACAGAACATTTCAGTTCCAGACCAAATAAACCTTTCTTCCTTTGGTCTCAGAGGATGTGTGGTTCTAAAATATAAACACTGTCTTCCTTACCACTGTGTTCTGAATTACTTTAACCTCAACCTGATCGGTTTCATTCTTATCTCTAAATATTAGGTTATATATTTATAAAACAGATTCTCAAAATCCAGAAATAATAACCACCACTCCAGACTTAATGTGTCAGCTCTAAAAGCTTACAATCTAGGCCCCTGTTTTCTTATAAGCATTGTCTAAAGGTGACTTCACCATTGTTGTTCTTTTGTTTCTAGTTTATCTTGCCTCACCAATTGCCCCATATGTTCATTTACATCATTGCGTGCCTCATGGCTTTGTTCCTTTTCGTAGCAGCACAACCTTTGTTCATAAGTATGCACCATCATTTGCCAATCTACTTCTCAGTTAGTGCATCCTTTGGCCACCTGCATAAACCAGGCATTATGTGTAGTGCCCAAAGTCCACAGTCCATCAACATTCTCAATTTTACGTAATTTCATTGTTCCCAAGAGAAAGAAAACCAATAATCACACCTCACCAAACAGGAAATCTAAACCTCCTCTTAACTCTTGTCTCTCCCCCCATTATTTGGCTCTGTTGTAGCTGAGGTAGTGCTGATAACTTCCTTTCGAACACAGCCCATAGCATGCAATAGCAGTTTCCCCTTATACCTTGGACTTAAACACGCTTTGTACATGAATCATATCTTTGAAGTACTTCTTGCAAGAACTCATTCATATTTCTAGTGTTAATCAGTGGGACATGTAGGTCTATACAACCCTTTTCAATCTTGTTCATCTCAATACGGTAATATTACTTACAGACCCACTAGAGAACCACCTTCACTTCTATATATTCCCTTACATTGGGAGAACTTCATTATTTTTTATAACTGAATAATATTCCATAGTAAGGTATATAACACATTTTACTTATCCATTCATCTGCTGATGGACACTTCAGTTACTTCCGCTTTTTGGCAATTATGACTAATGCCACTGTGAACATCACGGTGCAAATATTTGTCAGCGTTCCTGCTTTCAATTCCTAGAAGTGGATTTGCCAGGTCATATGGTAATTCTACACTTAACTTTCTGGGGAACTGCCAAACTATTTTCCAGAGTGCTGCACTATTCCCACCAACAATGTATGGGTTTTCATGTTTCTCCACACCCTCTCCAATACCTGTCTCTATTTTTTAATAGCAGCTATTTTAGGAGGTATGAATATTATCTTATTGTAGTTTTGATTTGCATACCCGTAATGGCTAATGATGTTGGACACCTTTTCCTGAACTCACTGACTCTTCGCATAGTTTCTTTCTCCATTTAGATCCTCTACCCACTTTTTAATTAGGTTGTCTTTTTCTTGGGGATGTTATTCCCTTTGACCCACCAGCTATAGTGTATGTAGTAACTCCCTCTTACTCATCAATGATCCTATGGATTTCTCTTTTCCCTTTTTTGTTGACACATTTATCATTTTACATGCCATTTTCTTTAATTTACATTAAAAGACAGTAGGATTGGAAGACTGCACTATTGATAACTGAAAATTATTCCCATTTTAGCCAAAGGCAAAAGACCAATAACCAAACACTTAATGCAGGGCAAATCAGGGTATTTGAAGCAAATTCGGATCTCACATTAGAATGTGTTATTGGACTTTACTTTCTTTCCTTAACATATTCTGCTAATTAGCAGGTGGATTTGGAGGGGTGGGCAGAGAGCAAGAGATACAAACGAGATATGTGCTCAATTTTTAAAGAGTTTAGTTTAAACTGTACACAGCAAACTGCAGTGAAGAATCCCTGGAAAAAACTGCCAGTTGGATAAGTACTTCCTATCAACTATTTAGATTATTCCTATTGCAACTATCTATTTCAATCACTGTCCCCACTGTCTTTCATTCCCCATTATTTGGCTTCCCAGTTTTTCACACCTGGAATGAAACTTTCTTCTGAAAGTTCTAGTTACTACTGTCAAGTCTTTCCCACTTATGTCATTTTTAAAATTTTAAGCAGAAGTTTTTGTCTTTTATACTACATGACTTTCCTTTTTCTCTCAAACTCTTTCTGAATTGCTAGTCTCATTTCTTATTTGAGAAATGTGTTCTTAAGTAATGTTCCATTTCACATATATCTTGCAACTATAAACATATAGTAAATTATATATATACAGGTTACATACATGTTTGAATAAATAAAATATTATAAAACAAAAACCCATTATAAGGAAATCAAGGGAGTGACCAAATTATTTTGCTTTTTGGAATTCGGATGAACCAATTATTCCTTATTAAGTAATTACATTTGAACTGTTATATCACTTCTGCATCTCACAGATATAATTATTTCATGTTTAATATAATCTCTTAAGTGTATTCTTTTTATTTCCATTTTAAGAACAGTAACACTGAGTCTTAGATTATAACTTGCTTAAGATTGCATGGTAGCAAGGCAGGAAACTCAAGCCATATTTAATGTCAAAACATACTCATTCCCATTCTTTCTATTTCTTTCCAATCTCACTTAACCTATCTTTGACCTTTAAAAAATATGAATTTATCCACGTTCCCTCTGTAGATTCCAATGCAGGCCAGGGACATCCCCTGCCCTTCCCCAGAGCAGTGATCCTCCCTATCCCACTACGATATAGATCAAGCAGCAGCAATGATGCATCGGACACGTAAAATGATTCACTTTTTAAAAGGTCCCCAATGCTTGGTGCTTTCCAAAAATGGTGGTGCCTGTGGGTTCTCTACTGGGTGCCTGTTCTGACATCACAATTTCTGTCTAATCATCAGCCCTGATCTGGGCATTTCACAGGGAGAGGGAAACACAGGGATTGTTACAACTTGGGTTTAGAAAAACACAGATTACCTCCTTCATTGTCTCCTAGAATTCAAGTCACTGAACTGCCCTTTCTCTTCGTGTTTGCTAGCATGTTGGAGAGTCTGAAATGATGAACATAGAAGAGTTTCATCCTTGCACATCAAGGCTTCCAAATTCCCAAAAATGATACAAGAGTTGGTTAGGATGGAGAAAAACGGCAACAGTTTGCCAAAGAATGTGATGTTTACAGCAGAAAAGATCTTGATCACATTTGCAGGAAACTGGTAGCTACTTTGACCTTGGACATGAACAAGATATTTCGAGAGAG
>PVIY010033382.1:0-28076 GCA_004026745.1 Myrmecophaga tridactyla
TACTGTTTTCTCACAAAGGGCGAGATCAAGTACCACTAAGGTGTTCAATCAGGAAAATAAAAGGATAGAATAAAGACATTTCTATGAATTGAATGACATGTTTAAAATTTTATATCGAGCAACAGGTTCTGTTTCATTTTCTGGACACGATGTCAGTCAAGATCTGCTTTCTGGGTATAAACGAATGTCTTATCCATAATCCATTTTTGTTACATAAGGTTGCAAAAACAATTAAGTGGGAAATGACTCCTAACTTATGTGTCTACTCTGCCTAGAAAGAAAGTTTTGAAGGCATCTATATATATTTCATAACAATGTCTGTTCTTTATGGATTTGATCCATAAATATTTATCTATCTGAAAACTTTGATACTTGGAATGTTTTCCTTAAAGCATTTGGTGCTCTAAGAAAAAACATTTGGTGCTAAGAGTTGCAGCACTGATGCATTTCTCCAAGTTAATTCTATTTTTAAAAATTTTTATTTCCTTTCCAATGAGATGCACAGTAAAATTTGAGTCCTTCCATTAAGTAGGGAGCAGCAGCTGTCATCATGGATAATTGCTATTTTGACAAAAATATATACAATTTAAACCCACTATATTTGAAAATGTAGCAGAAAGAAGTGACTTGCTTATGTCCCTTAAACATTATTCTAACAATTTTAAATAATAAATTATTCAAAATTTGTTTTGATACAAGTCTTTATTGGATGTCTGGATGTCTCTGTTAATATATTTATCTAAATATTGCCCATGCCTTACTGCTCAGAGGCAACTTGTTTTTTATTTTTAAAATTAAAACCATCTATATTATTATTATCGAGGTGGTTTTTGATGAATCTGCTGAAATACATTATTTTTGAAGTGTAAGCGGGCAAAATATAATTAGGTCACATTTACAAGTATTATAAATCATTGCAACTTCTTCATGTGTATATTGCAATGTTTTGTAGTTAACTTTTCCTAGATTGGGTACAGCATCACATTACTTTAGGAAATTTATTAGTGTTTTATTACTACTGGAAAATTATGCAGGGTGTCTGTGTGCACTGGAGATAAATATGTGCATTCTTTATTTTAATATGAAAGGAAATATATGATCTAGAAACATAGAATAACTCTGGAGCATCTGTTAAATATTTAAGGAAAGAAACAGAAGAGGGTAGAAAATGTCTATTTTCAGGTAATGAAGTGATTGCAACTATATATACTAAGCTTAGGGGTAGACTACTAATTCACAACTTGCTTAGTGAATTTTTATGCCATAATTCTAGGAACACTTTACTTTTAATATATTTCTACACTTACCAGAATCTAATTCAGTCAATTGGATAACAAAGAAATCTTTTTTGAAAGCCCATGTTGTAGCAGTTCCTATGCTAGGTTTTTTAATGTACCTTATTTTTGTGCTCTTCTGCCAAAAGAAAATGCTGATAGGAAACTGCACAGAAGAACATGAAATTTATATGAAAATTTTGCATTTTCACATTGCTTGATAAAAACTGTCCTCAGGTAAATGTTGAGAGAGAGAAAGTGAGAGAGAAAGACAGACAGAGATTGACTCAGTATGATATACTACAAAGAGTCTTGGCATGGGAATCGTGATGGAGGTTTTCGACAGTAAACGGAGCTAACTGGCTCACTGACACTGAATAGCTCAACTTCTCAATGCTATACTGAAGATGAACTGAAGATATTTGATGTTCCTTCCAGCTCTGACAACATTTCTGTTAATATGGTTAGAATGGAGATTCTATATTTATACATCTCATGTTTTTAATGATTGGCTTTATTTGTAGAGTATGGCAGTATTAGTGCTGCAAACTGACATTTAGTTACAGAAATGGCATTGAGCCACAGTACGTAATTTGATAATTAGCCATAATAGAATAATTTTTTATAGCTAGAATTTGCCAAGAGTCATCTGATAATAAGGTTTTTATCTGGTGAAACATCTCAAAAGATGAGTAAAATATTGAAAAGCATATCCATGTCTTTCGTTCTGAATTTACTGTCCTAGAAATTGTCTCGAAGGCATGTATAAAGATGCACAGAAATGAATATACATCTATGCTGCCACTTTTACTGACTGACATACTCTGTACTCTATAGAATGCTAAATTGTTAAATTCCTTTTTGCTTAGTCAAAATTGGGGAAAAAATCTTAATTAACAATAATTATGCCTATGTTGTGTGGAGCAAGTATTCAATGGAAAATATTTTATTGGGTAATTTGAACACAACCCCAAAATAACATAGTATTTTAGATTGGCTAACCTTTCTCAAAGGTACCATTGTCTTAATGTAGAAAGAAACTGTGAAAGTAAAGATTGCAAATAAAAACATACCCTAACATTGTCTCCTAATTTCTATAAATAAATTACTTATCTCTTAGATGAATCATATTTGGAAATTGTTAATCTCAATGGGTAACTCAAAATAAGTTGTAAAAGCTATTAATTTGTACATATAAGAAGATTTTGATTTGACTAGAAACACCATCATGAATTAATCTTTGAGAATATAGACTATTAAAAAGATATGCTTGGGTTGTGAGGGTGTTCAGTGGTAGAGTTCTCGCTTGCCATGGAGGGGACCCAGGTTTGATTGCCAGCCCATACACTTCCCAAACAAACAAAGGAAAACTTGACCAAACGAAAATTCTGCAAATGTGCTGCAATAAGGGGATACTCATATGGAAAAAGAATGAAATATGACTCCTGCCATACAACAGGATGTATGCTTGACTCCATGAAGTAAAAGGCAAGGTAATTTAAGCAATTTAGATGCAAAACAGGAACTGACAACTAACTTAGGAAGTAATAGATGATGAAAACAACATGAAGTTGTTACATCATGTGCTGTCTTAGAAGCAAATCTAAACTTAGTATGATTTTGTATTCTACCATCTGATTTTGTATAAGTAATTGGGGGAAGAAAAACTCACAATATAAAACAAAACTGACTAGTTCTAGCAGATGACACCTGTAAGTAGAAGTTTTCACTAGTTGAAATTTCTATGTGAAATGAGATGATTATCATCACATTAAATTTCTTTTGAGCTCTTTTTTTTTTTTTTTTTAACATTTTCCAGTTCTAGAAGTCTCTTTTAATTAAATGGCAATGACAGGTCTTCATCTTCTTTAAATATTTTGTTTGTGTGAGGCTGTCACATGGGAAGAAAGATTTTATTTTAAACAATATGTTCAAGTGTAAAAAATTTTCAACAAATTAATAATGGAAGTTCCAGGATTTCTATAATTGACATCTTGAGAATCTTTATAGAAGGAGCTCAAAATTCTGGAAAGTTTGAAGGGATTTGAAATAAACTTTTCAAAAGGACATTGAAGACTCAATATCCTGAAATTTTCATTGTACCTTTTTTGTTTTAGGGATACTGATATGATTTTTTTAACATAGCACAGCACTAAAAACAGAAGAAATTAAGATGACATGAATAGCTGTTCACCATCTCTAGTCTGTCACCACATAACAAACACTGGTTACATAACTAAATCAATGATTTAAAAATTCTAATAAAAAATGATCAAGGATAATTCACAAGTGATTCAGATTATTGAATTTATTGCGCTAGTAGAGTAAAAATAGTTTCCTTCTTAAATTATCCCTCTAAAATCATGAGGAAAAATGCAGGTGTATCCTTATTTTAAAAATATTTTTCTCAACTTCAAAAATCATTCCAATAAATCACAACCCAAGATCATTATTGCATATGTTTATAATTTTTAACTTTGAAAAAATTAAATTGAGTATAGAAGGCTTGTAGTTCCTTATAGAAAACAAAGTTTCCTACTGCTGCTGTAACAAAGTGCCACAGACTTAGTGACTTAAAACAACATGAATTTATTCTTTTACAGTTCTGAATGTCAGAAATCAAAATTCATTTCATTGAGTCAAAGTCAAGATTTTGTCAGGTCTTGTTCCCTCTGGAGGCTCTGAGAGGAGATTTTTTTACCTTGTCTCTTTCAGCTTTTAATTACTGCCTGTATTTCTGGGTTCGTGAGCCCTTCGTCCATCTTTAAAATGCATCACTCCAGTCTCTGCTGGTGTCATCACATTGCCTTCTCCTCTGATCTACCCCCCCTCTTCTAAGGACACCATCATTACATTGGCTCCACCTGCTTAATCTAGGATCATCTCATCTCAAATTTGTAACTTAATCATACCTGCAAAGTCCCTTTGCCATATGAAGTAAAATTCATTGGTTTCTGAGGGATTGGGACAAATGGGAGTGGCAGAATTATTCAGTTTACTGAAAAGTTAGTAATAGCTGATGTCATAAGAAAATAAACAAGTTGAGTTAAACTTTCTACATTAATCCCTCTCTGCTCAAATTCTTTGGATTGTATAACATAAATTATTTTGTTACTGAAGGGACTCCATTTAGCCTCCATTCTGCTCCACGTTTCACTTGAAGTTTTTCTCAGCAAAGGAAGTCCCGGTGGGTAAATTCTTAGAAGAGTTTTGTAAAAGCTAAGAAACATATGGGTGGTCTTTTTGTTGCCACTTGAGTATTTGCCTGGCCTATCTACATAAGCCGAGAAGTTCACCTAGATTTAGTCTCTGTAATAACTTTGTGTCGTACTACTGAAAGTCTAGTTAGAAGAGATTGAACTTTCACCAGAGAGAAATGACATACATAAATTTATATTCTAATACTAATACCAGCAATAGACAAATAACTCTATTAAACACTTCTTAAATTATTGTGTTAACTCTTTTGTCCAAAATCATGTGGTCAGTTCTCAAGAAAGAATATCAGAATATCTTAGATATCATTTCTAATGATTATCCAAGGCAATTCATTCCACTATCTGGTTGCCATTCATGCACAGCATATCCTCTATTCACATATGTCATTGATTCCAATCTTACCATCCTTAATTGTGGTTATATAACCTTGTTCATACTGTCTGGCTCCATGCATGAAGTTCTCATTCCCAGAACATACATTCCACAACTGCAAATTCAACAAATAATTATTGAACATCTACTGGGGCCAGGCAATGTATAAGTCACCAGGGAAATCAATAACACTGACATGAACCCTATCCAACTGAACTTACAGCTCAGGGGAGAATGAGTACTATAAATAGGTAAGAAATATGATGAGTATTTTGAATGCTGAATGGTAGGGTTGCACAGCAATTGGACTTAATTGAGAGAAGTGAAAAGTTTGAAGGATAATTTCACTAAGAAAAGAGGGAATGAAGAATGTTGAAGGCCATGAGAAAAGTGTGTACTAGTATTAAAGGAAACTGAGGCTATCTTTGAGTACTGAGAGATATTAATTACTTGAATTATCCATAGGATTAGAAATCCAGGGAATGTGGACAAAGATGGGGCAGGACAGTTAGGAAGGGACTAGCAAGTGTAGGACCATGTTTACTATATGGATTATTGAGGCCAAACGAAGCCATTTGACAAATGAAGATATGAATGGGAAAGTAACATTTTTAAGTTGGCATTTTGAAGCACTCATAGATTAATGAAGAATTCGATTGGAGAAAAAGAGACCAAACAGAAAAGACAATCATAGACATATGAATGTCAGAATTAAATGCCCCTCCAATTAAATTATTCTTGACTTTTTGTGCTCCCACTGCAACTGAGACCAAAAAAAGTTCTGTTTTAATATTATGTTACCATTTATAAAGAGATACCATTCTGAGGGCTTGGAAAATAGTTGTAAAGAGGAAAAAAGTTTCTACCATAATGGATTTTTCATTCCAGTAGTTAAACAGAAAATAAACAATGGAACTGCCAGAAAGACATATCCATAAGTGTCCCATATACTATGTAAGACGTGATATATACTGAGAAGAAAATATATTAAGATTAAATGAAAACTGAGTAGAAATGGATTTATAATTGGGGTGGTTAGGGAAGGCCTCTTGGAGGGAGTGAGACTTCTAGGCAGAGTGAACAGAGTCCTAGGACCTGAGGCAAAAATGAGCTTGGTAAGAGCAAGATGCTGAATGAAGAGGCCAGTGGGGATGGAGAAACAGTGGGAGAGTAGGAGAGAAGAAGGTGAGAGAGTAGGAACCAGAGTATGGAGTGCTTTGAAGGCCATCTGACGGGATAAGATTATATTGTAATTGTGATGGGAAGCCAGAGGATTTGAGCAGTACATGATATGTTATGCTTTATATTTGGAAAAAAAAAAAAGACTAGCTTTTGGGTGAAGAATTAATTTTCAGAGGCAGAAATGGAATCAAGAGACCTGCCTAGAAACAGTTAGAGAATTTTAAGCAAAAGACATTGATGGTTTCATCTAAGCTGAAAACTATGGAAATGGTGAGAAAAGTCAGTTTCTAGATATTTTTTGAAGTTATAACTTATAGAACTTACAGAGTAATCAAGGATGATGCTCGGATGGCCATCATGATTAAATAAGCGGCATTAGTTACTCTGAGGAAGAAACATTGGGTTCCATGGGTGGAATCAGAAGTTCTTTTTTGGATATGTTAATTTGGGGATAACAATTAGATATCCAAGTGCAGATATAGGGTAAGCTTAGAATATTTGAATCTGGAACCCAAGAAAGGTTTGGGTTGGGTGCCATCAGATACTACTGAAAGCTATAAAAAAGCTGAATGAGATAACTAAGGTGTGAGTGTGGATACAGAAGAGATTAGAGCTGACAGCTGAATCCCAGAGCACTCCAGAATCTGGGGGCTAAAGGTGTACGAAGTTCCTACAAAAGAAATAGGATTGGATATTAACATGATAAGAAATGACTACCAAGAACCCAAGCCTTACATTTTACAAAACACATTTCTTAGATCAAATGGGAATATGAAAATAGAATCATATAGAATCAGGTTAGAATATCCCAGCTCTCAGGAATAATGGACTGTCAGACAAGACACTCTCATAGGGTGTCAACTATTAGAATCCAATTCATAAAGTGGTCTTAGTGTAATGAATTAGTGCTCTAAGATTCTTCTTTAATACTTAGAATTCTCAAGATATTTTGCTAAATTTAGTTTGCTCTCATATATTCATTATGCAAGAAAAGTTGAAAAAAATCACTTGAGCTTTGGTTGACTTCCATTCAAAAATAGATCCTTATAAATGATAATTTTCTGAGAACATCTGAATACCATATACCGATAAACAGTTCATTGGAGGGGTGTTCTAGTGACTTGATGCCACAATACTCACTTAAGGGTCTAATTTGACCAAGGCTTCTTAACAGAGAAAGAGTATTGAACAAATACAGGCTGATGATGGAGACTAAACAGAGATTTGCCTTGTTCTATGAAGACATAATAGCATGAGTTAGAGGCAGGGCTAATTGAAAATTCCATTTGAGTTAAAGAGACTGTATCTATACACTTAGACATTTGTTTTGACTGTGTTTAGTAATAACACAACTAGGAAAAATGTACTTGGTAGTTTTTTGTTCAGTTAGGGATCCTGTGTATTTCATAGAAACAGTTGCATGCTTAATGCATTTTAGCAGGGCTTAATGACTAGAATAATACATTTTACAGGTATTTCCAGTTTTTAACCTGAGCATGTTGGGACATTAGAAATTTCTATATCAAAAGCAAATACCCTATCTATTGTGCATGAAGTACTGGAAATTTCTCTAGACTTAAAAATTCTTTGTTAGTGTAAGATAACGTGTATTTTTTGAGGATTAGTGATGAATAATATCAATGATATTATTATATAATAATAAGACTATTAAAAGGAATACCAGGACATTCAAAATATCTTCACTCTAATTCTTATTTACTTGAATCTGGAAAAATAAACTGCTTGCCCTCTCTTATTAGAAGTGAACAAAGGAGTATGAAAGACTTTGTTTAAGAACTTAATCAAATGGGAGAGGATCTTAACACTTAAACCTTCAGCTGAGCTCTTGCAAATGAAGTGAACCTCAGACCTGATTTCAGGCATACTGGCTGAACAAAACTGAATTTCTCTGAATTGAAAAAAAAAACAAAAACAGAAATCTTGGAAAAACATTAAATGGAAGGTAAATAAAACAGAGGAAAAAAAGAAGAGAAAGACGAGGGCTGAGCATAAATTAAGGAAATAACAGAGGAACTTTTTGCATTTTTAAGAATGAGGATGCTTCTATTTTAACTTGCTTACATTCTTGCAGTGTAAATCCTTTCATCTTTCCATAATTTCAGTTTTCTGCTAATTCAGTTTGTGTGTCAATTAAGGAATTGAGCTGAGCTTTAAGAAAAGCACTCAAGAGGTGGTGAAAGTATCCTAAAATTAATGTAAAAAATACTCCCCCATGATAATTTGCAGGAATATTGAAGATTGGGCATTCTAAAATTGATTAATGAGTTTAAGGTAATTTTATATGGATTTTTAAACTGTAAGTTATCTATATCTGCTAGCTGTTTTTTCCTGGAATAAAAAACAATTATTTTGAAAGAAAGAAGACTGATTTTTAAAGTCAATAAAACTGACATTTACTCTAAGTATTATTCAAGTAATAATCTTGAACAAGACATCAATGAAATTAATAAACCCTAAAGTGATAGAAAAAAAGGAATCAGATTTCCCCTAAAATATACATCATAATTTGATGAATGTTGCCTTCTTAGTAACAAATTATTAAATTCCATAAATGTGATAGGAGAAGTTTTCAAGTAGCTCATTTTTTTTCAAACTTTATATAGCTACACACATTCACGTCTGCTCCTGCCAAAGAATTATAGCTGTATTTGAAAATACTAAGTGGTGATACTAATTTGAACTTTTATGTGCTTCACCAGCCTTAGGATATCCCTGATTATTCATGTCAAGTTATTTCTCAACTTTAAGTAATGATTTTGGAACATATTTAAAAAAAAATAGGAAAATACTCTGCATTTTTGTATATTACATATTTTTGCAATGTGCTTTTATATTTATTTTTCATTGTTTTTATTTAATAAAAATGTATTAGATATATACTATGCACACAGTGCTAATTTGGCCCAAACTAGGCACATTTAGTGTTAAATTGTGGCATAAAGGTATTGGTGGAGGATGGAAGAGATGGCCTCCTCATGATACTCAGTAAAAGAAACCTTATAGCATGAATCTTGAGTGGCCCATTTAAAAATAAACCTTGATCACATAAAATGAGATTTAATGCTAAATGAGGCCTGTTTTATATGGGCAACTCTAGATAAACTCTGTACTCGAGAAAGTATCTCATTTTGCTGCCACACAAATTTCAGTGTACATTAACAGCCTTCCTGAGAAGCAAAATGCTTTTAAATCATACTATTTGTTGCAAAACATTACTTTGGTCTAAACTGCAGATAAGTTGAGCAATATAAAAATTTGATAACCCTTATGGGAAAACAAAACAAAACAAAGCACTATAAAAATGATGAGACTGCAGGATTCCTAGGAAAATGAGAATTTTCTGTAGGAAATTGTTTTCGGGACCAGCTAAAGGACATGATGATAGAGCTCATTGCCTTGACATAATTTCAAAGACAGTTAATATTGTACAAGAAAGGAGAGGAAACGTAAAACAGTGAAAGGATAGTTAATTCAGAGTGTTAGTTTTAATTTCTAAGGATTATATGGTGAAGTGATCTTTCACAATAGAAAACTGAACAACTAGATTTATATTTTCCTTTCTTACCTTGTGATAATTACACCATAACAGGTGTTTTTTATATTTTGACATCAATGTTTCCCTCCATTTCACCAAATAACCTGCACAGCACAGGTAAAGAGCAATGCTGCTTAAGGTGGAAGCAGCACTGTGACATTTTAACCACCCCCAGCCTCCTGTTTTCTGAAAGTCTCTGAAGGATGGCAGGAATGACCAATCAGGAATGGCGTCCTGGGGATATGGAGGTTTGGTTGTGTTTAGTGGCCTGAAATGAAAAGGGAACCAACCAACCACCACTACCACCACCACCACCATATGAGTGCAAATCATGTCTAAGTAAAGGATGTGAGGTCAGGTTGTCAGTTCTGCTGCCAAGAAAAAGAGCCAAAAACTGACTAAGAAGGGCAGAAGCCATGCAGCAACTGTATATGGGATGAAGAGCAAGCACTGGGAACAAAGTCAGAGGGAAGGGACAGCCTTGAATTTAGGCATTCATTACGTTAATTAATGAATATTGGCAAATGCCTAGATTTTTTAGTCCCTGAACTAGGCAGGGGATATAGCATAGTGAAAAAAATAAACTGGTCTCAAACATCTTATGAGAAAGTGAATTGGTAATTAAAAAGCTCCATGAACTGAAACACCCATGCCCAGATGGTTTCATTGGAGAAGTCTGTCAAACATCTAAATAAGTATTAGCAGCAATTTTACATAATGTCTTCCAGAAAAAAGAAGAGGAAGAGCTTCCATTTTATGAGGCTGAATACCTGGATACTAAATTGGATAAATTACAAAAGAAGAAAAAAGGAAAATCAAAAAGAAAGAAAGAAGACAGAGAGAAAAAGAAACAGAACATTATCTCTCATAAACTTAGACACAAAAATCTTCAACTAAATACTTGCAAATACTGCAATATATAAGAATTACACACCATGCTGAAATTAAAAAGCACTATATGATTTACATTAAACCTAAACAAAGAACATACTTAAGCATAAATTCACCAAAACATATGAAGAATATGTTTGCAGAAAATTTAAAAATCATTTTAAAGTAATCAGAGAAGACCTAAATAACTGAACAGACATATGCCATATTATTGGATTGCAAGATTCAACACAGTAAAGACATCAGTTCTCATCAAATTGAATTCCTTTCACAATCCCAGAAAAGCTTTGTAGATATAGAAATTTATTCTAAAATTATATAGCAAGACACAGGTCAGAGAACAACTCAAATAATCCTGAAAAATAAGAATAAAATGGGAGTATTCATTCTACCCATTATTATAGGCCAGCCTTACAAATGAGTCTGGCACTGGCACGGTGGGATCAACAATTCCATCCTGAACAAAAGGGGGAGAAGAAGTGTAACAAATAAAGTATCAGTGGCTGAAAGAGTTCAAATACAGTTGAGGGGTTACTTTGGAGGTCACTCTTACACAGTTTCAGTTAGACATTGCTACCTATCATAACTTGCCAAATCCCAACCAAAACCATTCCTGTCAAACCTAAAGACTAGGTTATAATACATAATATATAATAGATTATATATAATACTAGGGCATTATATAAGATTCTATAAAGGTTCTGTGCACTAGGGTAACTTTCCAGAAACCTACAACCTCCAGATGGGTCCCTGGACCAGATAAGTCCTGAAATGCAGAGGGACCAGCTTCTCCAGAACATCAACCAGGTCCACCCCCCCCATATTAATGACAGCCCCTTCCAAAATGAAAAACTTAGAATGGGCATAGCCCAAATACTCCTAAAAAATGGGACAAAGATCAAAAGTGATGGTGGAATTATACAGAGAAGGTCAGGCTTAACAAATGAGTATGATTACTGAATCATTATATTGATATTCTTTCAGTTTCCAGTATCTTAGGGCACTAGAATTAAAAATGTAAAAATGTGGAATCGTAATCCACATCAAACTCTGAAATCTGTTCTACAACTAATTGTTGTGATGTGCTTTGAAATGTATTGCTTTTGTGTATATGTTATTTTTCACAAAAGAAGAAAAAGAGGTTGACTGTGATGATAAATGCACAGCTGTATGATGACATTGTGAACCATCGATTGTACATTTTGGATGATTACAAGGTATGTGAATATTATATATGTATATGTATATATATAATTTTTTTAAAGTTAAAAGAAAATGACCACCCTTACAGCTATAGTAAACAAGATAGTGGCTTTTGTCAGAGATAGATTCATAAATCAATGGAACAGAATGGGCAACCCAGAAAGAGAACTGCACAGATATGCCCAACTGATTTTTCATAAAGATACAAAAGCAATTCAGTGAAGGAAGGATTTTTTTCAACAAATGATGCTGGAGTAACTGACTTTTTTGCTCTATGAAAGTCCCTGGTGGAAGGATGAAAAGACAATTACAGACTGTGAGAATATATTTGCAAGCCACATGTATCTGACATAGACCTTGTACCTAGAATATATAAGGAACTCTCAAAACTCAACAAAAGAATGCACAGGTGGTTCAGTGATAGAATACTTGCCACGCAGGAAACCTTCGTTTGATTCCTGGTCCATGCACCATCATCCCCTGCCCCCCAAAAAACCCAGAAATAAATAAATAGCCCATTTAAAATGTAGACAAATGATTTAAACAGACATTTCAGAGAAGAGCATAAGTAGATGGCAAGTAAACACATGAAAAGATGTTCAGCATCATTAACCATTAAGGAAATGCAAACTAAAAGTGCAGTAAGATGTCGCTACAAACATATCAGAATGGGTAAAGTAAAAATAGTAACTCCACCAGATGCTGATGGGAGTATGGGGAAACAACAACTCATACCTTTCTGGTGGGAATACAAAATGGTACAGCCACTTTGAAAAACATTTTGGCGGTTTTCTTACAAAACTTAACATGCAATTACCATAGAACCCAAAAATTGCACTCTTGGGCAATTATCCCAGAGAATGAAAATGAATATTCATAGCAATTTTATTTGTAACAGCCCAAATCTGGAAACAACCCAGATGTTCTTCAACTGGAGAATGGGTAAACAACTGTGGTGCATACATATCACAGATTACTCCTCAGGAACAAAAAAAGGAACAATCTATCGATACATACCATATTTTGAATTAATTCTCCAGGGAATTATACTGAATGAAAAAAAGTCAACCCCAGAATGCCACATACCTTATATCAAAAATTAGAGAAATGGAGAAATATTTGCAAGGAGTCAGGGACTGGGGGAAGAGAAGGAAGCTGTGACTGTGAAGACTATGAGAAGCATCCTTGTACAATGGAACTGCTCTGCATCTTGGCTGTGTCAGTGTTAATTCCCTGATTGTGATATTGTACTGTAGTTTTGCAAGATGTTATCATTGGGGTAACTGAGTATAGGGTACATGAGATCTCTCTGTATTATCTCGTACACTTGCTTATGGACTTACAATGATCTCAAAAGTTTTATTTTAAAAGCCTCAAAAATAAATTTTCTTTGTCATGTTAACTGAACTTCTTTCTGTTAAGTTTTAAAGATGTATTACTTGGAAAAAAGATTAGAATTTATCAGATGACTTTCATTTTCAGTTTTATAACTTTCTCTATTAAAAATTTTATTTAGAAATTATTATACAGCAATTTTACCTTTTTGGTGTGTGTGTGTGTATACAGTTCTAGGAATTTTAATACATGTATAGATTCATGTAAGCACTACAACAACCAGCATAGAGAAGAACAGTTCCATCACTCTAAAAGACTCTCTCATGATATGATTTTCCCCCATCCTAAATCCTCACAAATAATTACTTGTTCTTCAATGTTATGGTTTATCTTTTTGGAAATGTAATACAAATGGAATAATACAGTTATATAGCTATATGAGTTTGGCTTCTTTCACTCAGTCCAATTCCCCTGAGATCCAAAAAAAATTTCCAAAAAGAAAAATAATTCCTTTTTATTGCTGAGTAGCATTTCATTGTATGTCTGTATCAAACTTGTGTATCCATTCCCTTGTTGATGAACATTTGGATTGTTTTCAGTTTGAGTATATTAAAAATAATGCTGCTATGATTATTTGTTACAAATGTTTTTACCTATATGTGGTATGAACTTATGTAACTTTCCTGGGTATATGCTTAAGAATGGGTCCTATGATAGGTGTATGTTTAATTTTTCAAGAGACTGTCGCTTTGTTCTCCAAAATGGTTGTAGCATTTTTCATTTCCATAAGCAGTATATGAAAGTTCAGTTCCTCCACATCAACACCAAAACATGGTAGAGTCAGTCATTTTAATTTTAGCAATTCTAATCCATTTTTAGTGAAATCTTGTGGTTTTAATTTGCATTTCTCTAATGACCAGTGATGCTGAGCAGTTCTTCATTTGCTTCTTTGTTATCCAAATATGCTCTTTAGTAAAATACATGGTCATATTTTTGCCCAATTTTTTTGTAAGGTTAAGTTGAAGATATTTAATAAATTCTGGATGTAAGTGAATTAATATATATGTGACTTGCAAAGATTTCCTTGTGGTCTGTGACTTGTTTTTCCTTCTCTTGACAGTTTCTTTTAAAGATTAAAATTTTATTTTTGATGAAGTCAAATGTATCCATTTTTAAAGTGAATTGTGCTTTTGATGTTTTATATAAGAAATGCTTGCCAACCCCAAATCAAAAAGATTTTATCCTATGTTGCTCTCTAGAAGTTTTATAATTTTTATCTTAGGTATATGATCCATTTTGAATTAATTTTTATATATAGTATAAAGGTGTAGATTGAAGTTTTGTTTTTTGTTTTAGCATCCTTGTCAAAAGGCATATATGCCCATATATGAACTCTATTCTGTTTACTGATTTATTTGTGTATCTTGATGCCAATACTGTATTTATTACTATAACTTTTTAATGTCTTGAAACGAAGTAGTGTTTATATTTGAAATATGTTATTTTTCAAAGTTGTTTGGTCTGTTCTAGGACTCTTGGAATTCTGTGTGATATTAGGAACAGCTTGTGATTCTCTACTAAAAATATCCTGCTGGTATACTGATTGGGATTAAATTGAAACTTTTTAAATTTTAAGATACTTAACATTAAAATATTGAGTTTTTTGATCCATGAACAAGTTATAGCTCCATTTACTTAGGAATTCTTCCAACAATATTTTGTAGTTTTCAGTAGATAGGTCTTGAACTTCTTTTATCAGATTTATCTCTAAGTATTCCCTGTTTTTAAGTTATTGTATGTGGCATTCTATTTTATTTTTAATTTCTGATTATTATTGCTATTGTACAGAGACAGGAAAATTTCATATTGATATTATATTATAAAATCTTGCTATCGGAGATGTCCGATTAGACTAGTTTGAGCTTAACCCTGCTTCACGGAAAAGTTAGCGAAGGGACAGTAGGATGACTGAGGTGGCGATTCCAGAGTGTGACTGACCTGGGAGAGCCTTTTGCACCACATGAGGCAGCCCTGATTGCAGAGGCTGAGGATCTGAGAGGCAGAAAGCTGGAGCCTGGCACAGAGGCATAGAGTCGTGGAGCCCGTGGGAGTGCACGGACGGGTGCCCAGGTCTAGGAAGTAAGCCAGGCAGTGTTTCTTGGGCGCTATACTGTCACCAGTGCAGTCCGTGACGGGCAACTCACCCCACACCCCACGCATCCGAACCCTGTCACCCGCTCCTATTCCCTGCACTCCACACACCCCCACCCCACCAGCCCCCAGTGCACATACCTGCTCCACATCCCCACCCCAAGTGCAGCCCAACCAACCTCTCCTGCACCCCTCCCGAGCACTACCTCTCCCTCCCTGTTCCTTGCAGGCTGTTGCCAGCACATAAAGATTGCAGGCACTAACCTCAATACCTAGGCTACCACTGTGCCACCCCACCCACCACCGCCCATGGTGTCACACAGCCTCACTCCGCCCCACCTGAGCTCTGTGCATCTGTTTACGGCACTCCCAGGCCCAAGCTTGTGCACAGGCACCCAGTCACATCTTTCAGCTCTGGGAACCACACTTTACAGCAGTCTAGAACCGTGCATGCGCACAGCCCTCAGCTACACTTCCCAGTCCTGAGAAAGTGCTGACCTGTGTAGCTGGGTCACAGCTGCCCCCAATCCATGAAGGTGTAATGCTGACTTGCTGCCACAGCTCTGCACATGTGCACAAAGGACCCCTTCAGCACACATCAGCGTTACACCCCCCAGACCAGTGCACTCACACAACTACATCCTCCCTGGCCGTTAGGTGCCCACGTTCATAAGCATCAGTGTAACACCCCCAACCTGCACCCATACCTGCCCTGAAGCAAATCATTACACTGAGTGCTCACTGCATGCCCTGCCCCGAGCTGTACAAACCATCCCACAAACACAAGGCCTTAGACTACTGAAATAAATAAATTCCCAAAGAAAGTCAACCAAGATATTTACATGCCATGAAGACAGCAGATCACTAAGCATATCACAATGCAGGCAAATATAGCCCTGCCTAGTGACCAAATTAAAATACCAGAGGAGAAATGACTCTGAAACAACTAATCAAAGATGTTCATACAACTCTACTTAATAAAATAAGTGGGATAGCAAATGACATAAAGGAGATCAAGAAAACAGTAGAAGAGCATAAAGAGGAATTTGAAAGAATAAACAGAAAAATAGCTGATATCGCAGAAATTAAAGACTCTGTTGACCAAATAAAGAACATTCTAGAGACACACAACAACAGATTTGAAGAGATAGAAGAAAGAATAAATGATATAGAGGACAAGATAATTGACATCAAAGACTCAAGACAGCAAATGGCAAAAAAGATGGAAAAAAATTGAACAGGAACTCAGAGAAATGATAGACAAAACAACATGCGCAAATATAAGAATCATTGGAGTCCCAGAAGGAGAAAAGAGGTGTAAAGGGCTAGGAAGAGTAGTTGAGGATATAATGGGGGAAAACTTTCCAACCCTCATAAAGGACATAAATATACAAGTCAAAGAATCCCAAAGAACTCCAAACAGAAAAAATCCAAACAGATCTTCCCCAAGGCACATACTAATCAGTCTGTCAAATGTTGAAGAGAAGCAGAAAATCCTGAAAGCAGCAAGGGAAAAACAATCTACTACATACAAGGGAAATCAAATAAGACAGTTCAGACTACTCAACTAGCACCCTGGAGGTGAGAAGACAGTGGTATAATATATTCAAGATCCTGAAAGAGAAAGACTTCCAGCCAAGAATTCTGTATCCAGTGAAATTGTCCTTCAAAATTGAGGGAGAGATTAAAGTTTTCACAGACAAAGAAGTCCTGAAGGAATTTATTAACAAGAGAACAGCCCTACAAGAAATAATAAAAGGAGTTCTACAAGCTAAAAATCAAACAAAAAGCAAAAAAAAAAAAAAAAAAAAGAAGGAGGTCTGGAAGAGGGCACAGAATTGAAGAGTACCACTAAATGTAATTTAAAGAATACAAAGAGAAAGAGGGAAAAGAATGTATAGCTCTGACAAATAATAATAATAATAAAAGATGGAATCAAGAAACACATTTTCAGTAATAACTTTGCATGTTAATGGACTAAACTAACCAATTAAAAGATACAGATTGGCAGGATGGATTCAGAAACGTAATCCAGCTATATGCTGTTTACAAGAGACTCATCTTAGACACAAGGAAACAAATAGATTGAGAGGATGGAAAAAGATTTTCCACGCAAGTTGTAACCAAAAGAAAGCAGGAGTAGTTATACTAATATTGGAGGAAATAGACTTCAAATGTAAAGACATCATCAGAGACAAAGAAGGATACTATATACTAATTAAAGGGTCAATTCACCAAGAAGATATAACAATCATAAATGTTTATGCTCCCAATCAAGGGGCTCCAAAGTACATAAGACAGACATTGGCAAAACTGAAGGGAGCAATAGATGTTTCAACAATAATAGTAGGAGACTTCAATATACCACTCTCCTCTACAGATAGAACAACCAGACAGAAGATCAACAAGGAAATAGAGAAGTTAAATAACTTGATAAATGAATTAGAGCTAACAGACATATATAGGTCATTGCACCCCAAAGCACAAGGTTCTACATTCTTATCTAGTGTTCATGGAACATTCTCCAGGATAGATCATATGCTGGGGCACAAAACAGGTCTTTATAAACATAAAAACAATGAAATTCAAAGCATTTCCTCTGATCACAATGGGGTGAAGCTGGATCTCAAAAACCACCAAAAAATGAGAACATTCACAAATATATGGAGATTAAATAACACACTCTTAAACAACCAGTGGGACAAAGAAGAAATTACTAAAGAAATCAGTAGCTACCTGGAGATAACCAAAATGAGAATACAACTTATCAGAACTTATGGGATATGGCAAAAGCTGTGCTGAGAGGGAAAATAATAGCCCTAAATGCCTATATTATAAAACAAGAAAGGGAAAATTTGAGGATTTATCAGCAAACATGGAGGAACTTAAGAAAATACAGCAGGCTAACCCCAAAGCAAATAGGAGAAGAGAAATAACAAAGATTAAAGGAGAGGTAAATGAATAGAACAAAAGAACAATAGAAAGAGTCAATAAAACCAAAAGTTGGTTCTTTGAGAAAATCAATAAAATTAATAGGCCACTAGCAAGACTAACAAAGAGAAAAGAGAGAGGATGCAAATAAACAAAATCAGAAATGAGTATGGTGTGTCACCACAGACCCTGAATAAAAAAAAAATCATAAGAGGATACTATGAACAACAAGCTAGACACCAACAAACTAGACAACTTAGATGAAATGGATAAATTCCTGGAAACAAACAAACAAGCTACACTAACTCAGGAAGAAATAGAAGCTCTCAACAAACCAATCACAAGTAAAGAGATTCAATCAGTCATCAAAAAATCTTGCTACAAAGAAAAGCCCAGGGCCAGATGGCTTCACAGGGGAATTTAAAAAACTTTCCATAAAGAACTAACACCAATCCTGCTCAAACTTTTCCCAAAAATTGAAGAAAAAGGAACTTTACCTAGCCCTTTTTATGAAGCTAATATCATTTTAATACCAAAACTGGGTAAAGATGCTATAAGAAAAGAAAACTAAAGGCCAATCTCCCTAATGAACATAGATGCAAAAATTCTCAAAAATATTAGCAGATTGAATCCAACAGCACATTAAAAGAATTATACACTGTAACCAAGGAATGCAAGGATGGTTCAACACAAGAAAATCAATTAATGTAATATAGGATATTAAGAAATCGAAAGGGAAAAATCACATGATCATCATGATTGATGCTGAAAAAGCATTTGACAAAATTCAACGTCCTTTTCTGATATAAATACTCCAAAGGATAAGCATCAAAGGTAACTATCTTAATATGATAAAGGGAATATATGAAAACCAATAGCCAACATTGTACTCAATGGAAAGTAACTGAAAGCTTTCCCCCTAAGATCCATTAGAAGACAAGGATGCCCAATGTCACCACTATTATTGAATATTGTGCTAGAGGTTCTAGCTAGAGCAATCAGGCAATCCAAATTGGAAAGGAAGAAGTAAAGCTCTAATTATTTGCAGATGGTATGATATTATACTTAGAAGATCCTAAGAAATCTATAGCAAAGTTACTTGAGCTAATAAACAAATTCAGCAAGGTGGCAAGATATCAAATTAATGTGCAAAAATCAGTAACATTTCTATACGCAAGCAATGACCTAGGTGAGGAGTCAGTTAATGAAAAAATTCCATTCAAAATAGCAACTAAAAGAATCAAATACTTAGGAATGAACTTAACTAGAGATGTAAAGGACTTGTACACAGAAAACTGCATAACATTGCTAAAAGACATCAAAGGAGATCTAAATAGGTGGAAAGATATTCCCTGCTCATGGATAGGAAGACTAAATATAGATAAGATGTCAATTCTCCCCAAATTGATCTACAGATTCAACATAGCACCAATCAAAATTCCAACAACCTACTTTGAAGATTTGGAAAAGCTAACTACCTAATTCATCTGGAAGGGAAAGAGGCCCTTTCCCTAAAAGCATCCTAAAAAAGAAGAATGAAGTGGGAGGATTAACACTCCCTGACTTTAACCTATTATAGCGCCGCAGTGTTCAAAATAGCATGGTACTGGCACAAAAACAGAAGCATTGACCAGTGGAATGGAATTGAGAGTGCAGAAATAGATCACCAAATCTATGGTCAACTGATTTTTGACAAAGGCCCCCAAATCCTCTGAGCTGGAACAAAATAGTCTTTTCAATAATTGGCCATGAAAGAACTGGATATCAATAACCAAGAGAATGAAAGAGGACACCTATCTTACATCCTACACAAAAATTAACTCAAAGTGGATCAAGGATCTAAATACAAGAACTAGCAGCATAAAATTTCTAGAAGAAAATGTATAGAACCATCTTCAAGACCTAGTAATAGAAGATGGCTTCCTAAACTTTACACCCAAAGCACAAGCAGCAAAAGAAAAAACAGATAAATGGGAACTCCTCAAAATCAAATGCTTCTGAACCTCAGAGGACTTTGTCAAAAAGGTGAAGAGGCAGCCAACTCAATGGGAGAAAATATTTGGAAATCACATAACAAAGGTTTGTTTTCCCATATATACAAAGAAATCATACAATTCAACAACAAAAGAACAAACAATCCAATTATAAAATGGGTTAAAGATATGAATAAGCATTTTTCTGAAGGGCAAGTACAGATGGCTCTAAGGCACATGAAGAGATGGTCATTTTCACTGGCTATAAGGGAAATGCAGATCAAGACTACAATGAGATACCACCTCACACCTATAAGAATGGTTGCCATTAAACAAACAGGAAACTATAAATTTTGGAGAGGATATGGAGGAACTGGGACACTTATGCATTGCTGGTGGGATTGTATAATGGTGCAGCCACTATGGAAGACTGTTTGGTAGTTCCTTAGGAAACTAAATATCAAGTTGTCCTATAACCCAGCAATAGCACTACTTGGCATATACCTGGAAGAGCTGAAAGCAATGACACAAACAGACATTTACACACTGATGTTCATAGCAGCATTATTCACGCTCTCCAAAAGATGGAAACAAACCAAATACTTGTCAACAGACAAGTGGTTCAACAAAATGTGGTATATACATACAATGGAATACTATGCAGTAGTAAGACAAAATGATGTCCTAAAGCATGTGACAAGATGGATGAGCCTTGAGGACATAATGCTGAGCAAAATTAGCCAGATGTAAAAGGATAGGTACTGTATGATTCCAGTTTTATGACCAGCATAAAGGTATAATCAGCTCCAGTATTTTAGAGCAGCTAGAAGTAAAAACCTAATATTGTGAAATTGTAACCCATGTCAAAGTCTGAAATATGTTCTACGTCTAATTTTGATGCTGTGCTTTGAAATTTATAACTTCTTTGTGTATATGCTATTTTCACAAAAAAAAAAGAAGGAAAAAAAGTCGATTGTGATGATAAAAAAGTATTTAAGCCCAACCTCCTATATTCTGGAGCAGCTACTAGGAAAAATACTAGAGGATCATATGGTAGCCTATAACAAACTCTTGGATCTGTCCTGTAACCACTTGTTGAAGAGTGCTTTGAAAACTCTTGCTTCTTTTATATCTTTGCTTTGTATATATGTTATACTATACAATAAAAAAAGTTTTAAAAATCTTGCTATTTTCACTTATTGGTTTTGGTGGGTTTCTGGTAGATTTCATCAAATTTGTCACATAAATATGTTGCCTATCAAAAGAGATAATTTTAATTTTTTTCCTACTATTTCTCTTAACTTACTGAACTGGTAGAATGATGTTGAGTAGAAATGGTAAGAATTGTCATTCTTGTTTTATTTTTAAATCAAGTGTGTGGATAGATGCCCTTTATAAGGTTGAAAAAACTTTATTTTATCCTAATTTGCTGAGATTTTTAAAATCAGTATTAGATATTGGATTTTGTCAAGTACCATTATTCAGTTTTGGAAAGATCATATAACTTTTTGCATTTGATGATGTACATTGATTCTTTATTTGTATGCTGTAGGGTGAAAGGGTCACATTTCATTCTCTTATTTTGTGAGTATCTTGTTATTGCAACACGATTTGTTGAATTTTTGTTTTTTCTTTCTTTTGTTTGCTTGTTTTTTTTGGGGGGGGGCAGTGGAACTGAATCCACCTCTCCTGCATGGCTGGCGAGAATTCTACCACTGAACCACACTTGCAACCCTTATACATTGATTTTTTTTTAAACTTTTTTATTAATTAAAAAACTTAACAAAAGAACATTAATATATCATTCCACTCTACATATACAATCAGTAATTCTTAATATTATCACATAGTTGCATATTCATCATTTCTATACATTGATTTTTAAATGTTAATCCAAACTTGCCTTCCTGGGATAAAGTTCATTTGGCCATGATATATTAGCCTTTTTATATATTTTGGATTAGATTTGGTGATATTTTGCTTATATTTTCCCTCTGTTCATGAGGCACACTGTCCTATAGTTTTGTTTCTTGCAATGCCATGAGGTTTTGATATCTGTTTAATGCTGATATCTTAGAATCAACTTGGGAAGTACATGTTCTTCAAATATCTGGAAGAGTTTATGTAAATCTTCTTTAAATGTTTAATAGAATTTACCCAGTGGAGCTATTTGGGCATGGAGTTTCCTCGTATGAAGATTTTTTAAAAATTAATTTTAATTTATTAAAAAAATATAACAAACTATGACAAACATTCTTCACTTATGATCATTCCATTCTACATATATAATCAGTAATTCACAATATCATCACATAGTTGCATATTCATCATCATGACCATTTCTTAGAACATTTGCATTAATTCAGAAAAAGAAATAAAAAGACAACAGAAAAAAATATTCATACATAAAGGGTATGCCCTTACCCCTCCCTTTCATTGATCACTAGCATTTCAATCTAAATATATTTTAACATTTGTTCCCCTATTATTTATTTTTATTCCGTATGTTTTACTCATCTGTTGATAAGGAAGATAAAAGGAGCATCAGACACAAGGTTTTCACAATCACACAGTCACACCGTGAAAGCTATATCATTATACAATCATTTTCAAGAAACATGGCTATTGGAACACAGCTCTACATTTTCAGGCAGTTCCCTCCAGCCTCTCCATTACATCTTGACTAACAAGGTGATATCTATTTAATGCATAAGAATAACCTCCAGGATAGCCTTTCAACTCTGTTTGGAATCTCTCAGCCATCGACACTTTATTTCATCTCATTTCACTCTTCCCCCTTTGGTTGAGAAGGTTTTCTCAATCCCTTGATTCTGAGTCTGAGCTCATTCTAGGATTTCTGTCCCATGTTGCCAGAAACGTCCACACCTCTGGAAGTCATGCCCCATGTAGACGGGGGAAGGCAATGGGTTTGCTTGTTGTGTTGGCTGGAGAGAGAGGCCACATCTGAGCAACAATGTGGGATTCTCTTGGGGGTGACTCTTAGGCCTAATTTTAAGTAGGCTTGACCAATCCTTTGTGGGGTTAAGTTTCATATGAACAAATCCCAAGACTGGGAGCTCAGCCTATTGCTTTGGTTGTCCTCACTGCTTGTGAGAATATCAAGAATTCAACTTGGGAAAGTTGAATTATCCCCCTTTCTCACCTTTCCCCAAAGGGGACTTTGCAAATACTTTTTATTCATTGTTCAAATCACTCTGGGATTTATCGGGGCATCAGTCTGGAAAAACCAACAAAATCTCATGTCCTACTCAAGATTCCATGTATTTATGGTGTTCAATTAAATTGTCTATATAAGTTATATTAGAAAATGCACTAGTCATAATATAAATTTTGTACCAAGTAAGCATGTTTTGCTTTAGTCTCACACATAAGTTAAAATTTTAAAATATTAATTACCATCTATTTTTAATACCCTGCAGTAATGACATTCCTTTGTTCTTCTTCATGCAGAAACATTTTTAAAATATGTACATTTAGTCACTATCATTATACATTCTAGGCATTCCTAGATTATATCATCTCAGTCTTTATTTCTATTTCTTTCTGATTTCATTTGTGCCCCCAGCCCTTCACCCTCTATCATTCTCACTTTCAGCTTCATTCAGTGTTTTAGCATAGTTCTATTACAGTTAGGTAGTATTGTGCTATCCATTTCTGAGTTTTTGCAATCAGTCCTGTTGCACAATCTGTACCCCTTCAGCTCCAATTACCCAATATCTTATCCTATTTCTATCTCCTGATGGTCTCTGTTACCAATGAAATTCTCCAAATTTATTCACTAATATCAGTTCATATCAGTGAGACCATACAGTATTTGCCCTTTTTGTTCTGGCTAATCTCACTCAGCATAATGTCCTTAAGGTTCATCCATGTTGTTAAATACTCCATAACTTTATTCTGTCTTACAGCTGCATAATATTCCATTGTATGTATATATCACAGCTTGTTTAGCCACTCTTCTGTTGATGGAAATTTTGGCTATTTCCATCTCCTTGAAATTGTAAATAATGCTGCTATAAACATTGGTGTACAAATGTCTGTTTGTAGCAATGGTATTGCTGAGTCACATGGCAATTCTATATTTAGCTTCCTAAGGAACTGCCAAATGCCTTCCACAGTGGTTGTACCATTTGATATTCCCACCAACAGTGGATAAGTGTGCTTCTTTCTCCACATCCTCTCCAGCACTTCTCGTTTTCTGTTTTATTGATAATAGCCATTCTGGTGGGTGTGAGATGTTATCTCATTGTGGTTTTGTTTTGCATTTTTCTAGTAGCCAGGGAAGTTGAGCATCACTTCATGTGCCTTTTGGCCATTTGCATTTCCTCTTCTGAGAAGTGTCTGTTCAAGTCTTTTGCCCATTTTGTAATTGGGTTGTCTGTCTTTTTGTTGTTCAGTTGAACATTCTCTTTATATATTCTGGATACTAGACCTTTATCTGATATATCTTTTCCAAATATTGTCTCCCATTGTGTAGGCTGTCTTTTTACTTTCTTGATGAAGTTCCTTGATGCACAAAAGAGTTTAATTTTAAGGAGTTCCCATTTATTTATTTATTTATTCAATGCTTGTACTGTGGGTGTAAAGTCTAGGAAAGGCCTCCTATTATAAGATTTATAAGATATTTCCTTATATTTTCTCCTAACAGTTTTATTGTCTTAGATCTAATGTTTAGGTCTTTGATACATTTTGAGTTAATTTTTGTGTATGGTGTGAGATAAGGATCCTCTTTCATTCTTATGCATATGGATATCCAATTCTCTAGGCACCATTTATTGAAGAGACTGTTCTGTCCCATGTGAGTTGGCTTGACTACCTTATCAAAGATCAATTGTCTATAGATGAGAGCATCTATATCTGAACACTCTATTCTGTTCCATTGGTCAGTATATCTATCTTTATGCCAGTACCATGCTATTTTGACCACCGTAGCTTCATAATATGCCTTAAAGTCAGATAGAGTGAGACCTCTGACTTCATTCTTTTTTGTTAGGATACTTTTAGCTATTCAGGGCAACCTGCACTTCCAGATGAATTTGGTTATTGGTTTTTCTATTTCTGAAAAGTAAGTTTTTGGGATTTTAATTGGTATTGCATTGAATCTTTAAATCAATTTAGGTAGAATTAACATCTTAATTATATTTAGTCTTCCAATCCATGAACACAGTATGCCCTTCCATTTATTTAGGTCTTGTGTGATTTTTTTAAAACAATTTTTTGTAGTTATCTTTGTATAGGTCTTTTATCTCTTTAGTTACATTTATTCCTAAATATTTTATTCTTTTGGTTGCAATTGTAAATGGATTTTTTCTTGATTTCCCCCTCATATTGTTCATTATTAGTGTATAGAAACAGTACAGATTTTTGAGTGTTGATCTTTAACCTGCTACTTTGTTGTACTCATTTATTACCTCTAGTAGTTTTGCTGTGGACTTTTCAGTGTTTTCAACATATAGTATCATATCATCTGTAAATAGTGAGAGTTTTACTTCTTCCTTTCCAATTTTGATGCCTTGTATTTCTTTTTCTTGTCTAATTGCTCTGGCTAGAACTTTCAACAAAATGTTGAATAACAGTGGTGATAGTGGACATCCTTGTCTTGTTCCTGATCTTAGGGGGAAAGTTTTCAGTTTTTCCCCATTGAGGATGATGTTAGCTGTGGGTTTTTCATATATTTCCTTTATCATTTTGAGGAAGCTCCCTTCTATTCCTATCCTTTGAGGTGTTTTCAACAGGAAAGGATGTTGAATTTTGTCAAATGCCTTTTCTGTATCAATTGAGATGATCATGTGAATTTTCTGCTTTGATTTGTTGATATGGTGTATTACATTAGTTGATTTTCTTATGTTGAACCATCCTTGCATACCTGGGACAAATCCTACTTGGTCATGGTGTATAATTCTTTTAATGTGTTGCTGGATTCGATTTGCTAGAATTTTGTTGAGGATTTTTGCATCTATATTCATTAGAGAGATTGGTCTGTAGTTTTCTGTTTTTGTAATATTCTTGTCTGGCTTTGGTATGAGAGTGATGTTGGCTTCGTAGAATGAATTAGGTAGCTTTCCCTCCTCTTCAATTTTTTCTGTAGAGTTTGGTCAGGACTGGTAGTAATTCTTTCTGGAATGTTTGTTAGAATTCACATGTGAAGCCATCTGGTCCTGGACTTTTTATTTTGGGGAGCTTCTTAATGACTGATCCAATTTCTTTACTTTGATTGGTTTGTTGAGGTTGTCTATTTCTTCTCGAGTCAATGTTGGCTGTTCATGCCTTTCTAGAAAGTTGTCCATTTCATCTACATTGTCATATTTATTAGCATAAAGTTGTTCATAGTATCCTCTCATTACTACTTTTATTTCTGTGGGATCAGTGGTTATGTCTCCTCTTCCATTTCTGATTTTATTTGCATCTGCTCTCTTTTTCTTTTTGTCAACCTCACTAAGAGCCCATCCATCTTATTGATTTTCTCATAGAACCAACTTCTAGTTTTGTTGATTTTCTCAATTGCTTTCATGTTCTCAATTTCATTTATTTCTGCTCTAATCTTCATTATTTCTCTCCTTTTGCTTGCTTTGGGGTTAGTTTGCTCTTCTTTCCCTACTTCTTCCAAGTGGACAGTTAATTCCTCAATTTTCACCCTTTCTTCTTTTTTGATATAGGCATTTAGGACAATAAATGTCCCTCTTAGCACTGCCTTTGCTGCATCCCATAAGTTTTGATATGTTGTGATGAGGTTTTCCATTTCTGGATACTATTACCTGGCCAACTTGACAAATTACAAATTCTCTAAGCTTCTATATACACAATAAAAAATTTATATTCCCTTCATTTGGGAAAGATTTTTCCCTGAGTATAGAATTATTGGGTCCATATTTTTGTGAGTTTTTTTCTTTTTTTTTTTTTGTACTTTATGATGTTTCTTCACTTGAAGAACACTATAGTTCTCAGGAGTTCTCTCTCTGGTTAACTCCTTTTAAAAAATTGTCCTGTGAACTCTAGCTGCCTTTATCTATCTGGACTTGTAGTTCCATCTCCTCCACTCAGGAAGTTTACCAGCTTCTATCTGGGTTCTCTCTGTGCCTTCCAGCTTGGAAACTCTTGGTACTAAGTTGGGGCAATCATAGAGCGCACATATTCTGTCCTTTGTTACAAAGGTCCAGTGTCTTGCAAACTATTGTTTTATATGTTTTGTCAGATTTTTGGCTGTTTCTTGTGGAGGTTTAAATCCATTCCTATTAGTCTGTCTTGGCCAGAAGTAGAAATGTCTTCATCTGCCTTCTCCACAAAAGCAGACATGTGAAATTCTAGGTCATCTTGAATGAAGATTCTGAGAATCAGTCTCCAGCCTTATTCCTGAAGAAACCAGGAAGCCAGACTGAAAGGTTTGGACTCAGATAATTGTTTTTAGTTTTACATGTTGGCATTGAAGACTTAGTTTAGTGATAAGCAAATACCTGTACAATGGCTCAGCAATATTAAAAATGTAGTTATAGCCTTTATTTATTAGCTAACTGTGGCCAGGTACTCTGATAAGTACTTCACATGGTTTTTCTTCACACCTTACAATATTTTACAATTACATATTTGTATTAGTTAGGGTTCTCTAGAGAAACAGAATCAACAGGGAACACTTGCAAATATAAAATTTATGAAAGTGTCTCACGTGACCACAGGAACACAGAGTCCAAAATCCACAGGGTTGGCTGCAAAGCCGATGACTCTGATGGAGGGTCTGGATGAACTCCACAGGAGAGGCTCATTAGCCGAAGCAGGAATGAAACCTGTCTCCTCTGAGTTCTCCTTAAAAGGCTTCCCATGATTAGATTTAGCATCACTAATTGCAGAAGACACTCCCCTTTGGCTGATTACAAATGGAATCAGCTGTGGATGCAGCTGATGTGATCATGACCTAATCCTATGAAATGTCCTCATTGCAACAGGCAGGCTAGCGCTTGCCCAATCAGATAAACA
>PVIY010033383.1:0-28128 GCA_004026745.1 Myrmecophaga tridactyla
GCGGCCACGGTGATTCAGTGGCAGAGTTCTCGCCTGCCCTGAGGGAGACCCGGGTTCGATTCCCGGAGTCTGTCCATACAGAAGAAAAAAAAAAAAAAAAGCAGTAAGACAAGAAATCGTAGGTGGGATAGTGTGCGCTGTAGGAGGGGTTTCTCAATTTCCTGAGCTGTAAGTGACATCCTCTGCTTTCCATCCATCCTCACAGTTTGCTGAACGTCCTCTAGGTGAGTGCCGACGTGTGGTATTCAACCTAACGAGGAGGCGACCTGAACATGAAGCTAAAGCTTAGATATATGACAACTATGGGGGGGGGGGCAAATTGCATGCAGAATAAAAGGAGAAACAAAGCATTTTTGATAGGTTATCCATAGTTATCCATTAGCTGATATATTCACTCATAGAAAGCAAATCTTATTTTGTGATTCTATGCTAAGTAGTTATTGGGCAAGCCGTGCAACCTTCATCAACCTCAATTTTTTCTCCCATAAATAGAGAGGATTAGAACTAATGGTCCCTGAAGTTCCATCTTGTGAAAAAATGCTATCTAGTCTTTAAATAACTCCCTTGATTGAATTGACATGATTTAAAGTTAATTATAAGTGATGGAAGAAAACTACAAAAACAAACAAACAGAAATATGAAGAGAAATCACTTTGGCATATCCAAAGTGATAATCTATGAGATAAATAAAGCTATCTCTTGCTTCCCTTATTTCAATTTGCTGAGTGGAAACAGAGTTGAAATCTAAGTCATACTGTCAAGACAGAACATTTTAATCAGAGATGATTTAAGGTTACACAGAGGGTAGAGAGAAGGACAAGGAATAAATGAAAGAGAAGAAAGATGGGCAGTAGGAAAAGTCACATTGGAGTCACACCTTTTCCTAGTATGAGATTTTGCTCAGAAATATCATTTAGTCTGGTTGGGATAGGAATCTTATAAATCATTTTATTATATAGCTCTAAAAATATGATGATTGTCAGTGTCAATTTTTTTTTCCTGAGGTAGAACATTGAGTTTTATTTTTCATATGCATTAGCTACAGTTTGATTTTGAGTGTGACAAATGTTTAGGGTATATGCAATCATAATGTGTATTGAGCCTAATATATATCACAAAACGTAAAAATGTTCTATTTTAAAATACTGGTACATTTGTAAAAATGGAATTTGCAAAAATGTCAGCACCAACTTTGTGCTCATTAGAGGTTCTCTATGAAATAGTATTTAAATCCTTCAAGAAAATAGGTGTGAAAACCACTTCATACAGGAAAATATAATTTAGCATAATAAAAAACACAGAAGGTGTTTCATCACAATCTCAGCAAGTGGCAAATCTTAAAATTGTCAAAGGCAAGAGCCACTGTCATGTACTGCTCCATTACCCAGCTCTCATTTTGCTAAACAGTACTGTCCTCCTCTTCTATTTCCTACTCCTCATCTTAAGTAGGGACCAGAACCCATCGGTGTCCTTAAGACAGCTTCATCTATAGCTAGACTCCCCACTACCACAATTTAAGTGTCCTTCAATATAGTCTTGCCTCTATACTAGGTAATGTTTGGAGCCCCTTCTGATACCAAGATGAATCACTCCAATTTGGGATGAAACAGGATGATTCTTGGTGTCTTAGCCCCACAGTCTCTAGAAACTGGGAAACTTGCTGCACACTTTCCAAGGTTAGATTTAATTTTTGTTTTCACATTGTCACATTGTATTTCCAGCATTTAACAGTGACACATTTTTTACTTTTTAAGACATTTTTTTATTGTGAAACATAACATATATACAAAAAAGCTTCAAACTACGTCATTACACATAGTTATAGAACAGATTTCAGAATTTGGTATGGGTTACAGTTCCATAATTTTAGGTTTTTCCTTCTAGCTGCCCCAAGACACTGGAGACAAAAAGAAATACTAATATAATGATTCAGCAATCATACTCATTTGTTAAACCCTACCTTTTCTGTATAACTCCACTGTCACCTTTGATCTATCTCCCAATCTTTGGGGGTATTTGGGCTATGCCCATTTTAACTTTTTCATGTTGGAAAGGGGTATCAATAATATGGGATAGGGGGATGGAACTACTTGATGTTCTGGAGAGCCTGACCTCTCTGGATTTCAGGACTTATTTGGCCTAGGAACAGATCTGGTGGTTATAGATTTTTGGAAGGTAATCTTAGTGCATGAAACTTTTGTAGAATTTCGGATAGAGCCCCAGGGGTGCTTTAGGGTTGACAGGAATGATTTCAGTTGGGGTTTGGCAAACTATGGCGATTAGCAATATCTAGCTGGCACTAGTATAGGGGTAGCCTCCGGAATAGCTTCTCGCCTCTATTTGACCTCTCAGAGCCACTGATAACTTATTTTGTTGCATTTCTTTTCCCCCTTTTGGTCAGGAAGTTATTGTCAATCCCACGTTGCTAGGGAGATTTTTACCCCTGGATGACAGTGATTTTTATTCTTACTATTACATATACTGCTTGTTCTCTTTGTCTTTAATATACTTAGCATAACACACACAGACACACACACATGTACCATACTTGTTTTTATTTGATGCTCATCTAAATGAAGTTTCTCATGTATGTATATCACTTTTCCAAATTGGACTGGAAGCTCTAAGGCTTACGCTGTGTTTTCATCTTCAAATGCACATATTGAAACACTGTCATTTAGAAATCATTAAAAAAAATGAGTCAAGATTTATTAGCTCTCAATTTCTACAAGATTTTGTTCTAAGTGATAATGATCATCTCCAATTTTAGGCGAGGCAAGTGAGGCTAAGTAAGTGGTTTCAAGTCAGATGGCAGAGCAAGGCAAAGCATGGACTTGAGCACAGTCTATTAGATTTCAAGCTAGTACATGTCATTGATTTGCAAATATAAATCTTTTTATACCATTCTGCCTATAAGCACTTACATCAATTGAGATGATTAGAAATCTGCAGTGTAGACCATGTTTAACTTTTCGTATTTTCTCTCGTTGCTTTTCCTCAATCTTAGTGAAAGCATGTTTCAGGATTTATGGCGTGTGCTGAGTGCTGCACGTATGAATCTGATCCTCAGTGGGCACTGTTGGCTGGGTGCTGTGGGCGTGACCTGCGCAGCTGTATATGCACTGCAAGTGAGCTCCAGCTGTCTGCAGGGCCAAGCACCAGTCAGCATGCATGCACTTTTGCCCTGACCCAGAATCAGTACTTTATCCTACATTTGTCCTAGCATCCTCCACTTGCCAAATAGGCTGGGGAGAGGTAAACAGGACAGAAGAGGGCCCTGCTTTCCAGGAACTCAATTCTAGTAGGAAAGAAAAGACGAGGATGTAGGTAGAAAAGGGATTTTTTGTGTGTTTATGTAATAGATTAGCACAGTGTGTAGTTTGTGAGAAAGAATCCCGAAGCCTCTTTTCCCCCCACAATACCCTTGTCTGGGATCACAGAAGCATTTGACTCTGCTTTATTCACCCATCATTCCCCTTGACACAGCCTACTCTTGAGTGCAGAAACTATACCTGAGATTGCCCAGAGGCTTTGCCCATGGCTCCTGAATTGCTCCAGGCAATGTTTCCAATCACCCACTTGGAAGTCTCTCCTGGGTCATGAGGGTCTCTATATTACTTAACTCTGACTATTAATGTCCCACCTTAAAATAAATGCATAATTAAAATGCTAGGCTAAAATAAATTAATTATACTGAACTAACATGATCTGGCATCGTCTGACACTTTGGTTTGGAAAGCTGTGTGGGATTTCCCACCTAACCTGCTCCACCCCATCCTGAGGATGCCTCAGGTTCTGCAGCAAGAGGTCTGAGAATCCAAGCAGTGGACAACCCCCATCAGCCTTCACAGGCAGAAACAGGCATGACCCCACTCTGCTGGGGCCTCTGTTCCCCCAGATGTCTGATGAATGTTTTTGTCATGTGGATGACTATTTTTATTTTTAGGCCTTAAAACCCATTTCTGTGGCCAAATGTTATAGTAGGGACAGCTCTCCAGCTCCCCACCCTCTGCCTGAACATGGGAAATAGTCTTCAGACTCCTCCTATAGTATCCTGTGTTTGCCAATGATGTCATTTACCAAAACATACTGAAATTTCAATTTGACCTGAATTTTGTTCCTTTGGTAAGTGTGCTGTTTGAGAGCAAGAACAAATTTCACTCATGCTTGCTATTTTGACACAAAGTCCAAAGCCTCTCCCCCGTCTCGTACTCAAAGAATATATTTTTTGAATGAATTTAGAATGAATCACATGGCTCTAGCAAAATTTCAGTGGATCATCTTGATATTACATTTTGCTGTAATTTCAAACAACATTTCCAACACCTGAGAGAACTCCTTGCTTCAGTGAGAAACATTCTACTGTACAGCCCCTAAGTGCTACAATAAACAGCTGCTCCCAAAAGCAGATATCTGAGCCCGGTAAATGAACAGCAAGTTGAGTTAGTTTCTGTGCTATGCTTGCAAAGCCTCCCACGAGTGATATAACTCCTGGGTTTCTACTCCCTTTCTGATTGAGACACGGCAGCACAAACTGTCCCCTCTTTATTGATTCCCAGCGGTTAACAAGTATGCCACGTAGCTTGATCTTGTTTTTCAGTGTGTCTTTCTTTCCAGTTTATAAAATTCAGGACAGTACAGTCTAAAATTGACAGTCACTGATATAAGCATCGCTTCATTCAGAAGAAACACAAGTGTGTGTTCTGTTACATGGCTTCTGAGAGTTTGTTTCTTTCTCAACCTGTTTTTACTGTCATTGCTAGTCTCACAAATTCTGGAAAGTAATTCTGTGGTGAGTTTATAATGTGAGTTTATAACGTGCTCCATACCACCTTGTGTACCTCAGATAGAAATGTCTTTCTCTAGGAGGGGGTAGGATTTTCCATGAAGTTATTTTCATTGCTACATTTCCTTTGATCAAGTCTTTGAATAAAATTAAATCTGGAAGTATGTTTCCAGCATAAATATTCTGATCCTCTACTGACAATGTGACCTGAGGCTGAGGAGAAAATAAAGAATTAATGCGATAAAGAACCACGGAGTTCCTTTTTAATGTAGCAAAGACCTAAGCTATGTTTTTCCTGATCAGTCGTTCTACCCTATTAACTATGTGGCAGAGATATCAATGTATTAACCTTTCCATTTTATTTTGCAGTTTAGGAATAGAGACAAGGTAAAAGATCCTCAGAGGTCCAATTGCCTCTTGGACCCCTCTTAAAGCCTCTCCCCACTACTCACCCACCTCTCAAAATCCCTTTACTAGCCGAAAGCCCACTGTCAATCCAACATCCATGCCGCTGAGCAGACGGAATGTCCCCAATCCTTTGCCCAGCTGGAGGGTCCCCTGCTCCTACGCCCAGATGGGATCTCCTGACCCTATGCCCAGATGCAGGGTGTTCTAGTTTGCTAGCTGCTGGAATGCAACACGCCAGCGACGGATTGGCTTTTAATGAAAGGGGATTTATTTCATTAGTTCTTCAGAAGAAAGGCAGCTGACTTTCAACTGAGGTTCTTTCTTATGTGGGAAGGCACAGGGTGATCTCTGCTGGCCTTCTCTCCAGGCTTCTGGGTTCCAACAACTTTCCTCAGGGTGACTTCTTTCTGTATCTCCAAAGGCCTGGGCTGAGCTGTGAGTGCTGAGATGAGATATGCTGAGTTGCTTGGGCTGTGCTGTATTGAGCTCTCTCATTTAAGCACCAGCCAAGTAAATCAAATGTCATTCATTGCAGCAGGCACACCTCCTAGCCAACTGTAGATGTAATCAGCAACAGATGAGCTTCCCTTGCCATTGGCTCATGTTCACAGCAATAGATCTAGGCACTTTCACCTGGCCAAGTTGACAACTGAATCCAACTGCCGCAGAGGGTCTCCTGCCCCTTTGCCCAGGTGGAGGGTCCTCTGACCCTTTGCTCAGATGAAGGGTCCCCAACCTTTTGCCCAGAAGGAGGGTCTCCTCCCCTTTGCCCAGATGGAGTCTCCTGACCCTTTGTCCACATGGAGGGTCCCCTGCCCATTATGCACATGCATAACCAATCTATCTTTGAAGACCTGGGCATCCTGGAAGTTTTCCTGGATTATATTAGCCAGCACTGTTTGTTTGTTCGTTTTCATATCTGTTAGTTTTCTTAAGACACAAATGAACACTTTTCTTTTTATAAATGATCAGTACATTTTAATCTTAATTTAATTCCTTTTAATTTCCATCTTAATTTCTTTCTTTTTACTGTGCTGTAAGCTTCCTCTTACACAATTTTTGGTTTCCCTACAAAAAACTTGTTAGAATTCATATTGTTATTTTGAAACTTCGGCTTCTTTACTCACCATTAACACGTCTAACGTTATACAGCGATTGTTGAAGCAATAGTCTTTCTTGCTTAGGTTTAAATTCAGAAAAAGCTCTTTAAATGCTAGTATTTCACAAAGCAGGCAGATTGAAGTAACAGCACAAAGCAAGGCAAAGGAATATAACTGTTAGCATTGGACATGTGTGGCTTGTGGAAGAGAATAAAAAATGAAAAATTTATTTTGACTCCTACTTCCCTTTAAACATTATTTAGTGGGTGAAGCATTTACCCTGCTTTGGATTGAATCTTTGCAGGAGTAGTAGCTTTATTGTTCAGTCCAAAGTAAATTGAAAGGTAAGACATACTTTGCCTCTCTGGCATCTCAGGTCTTTGGTTGATCAGCAGAGGAGATCTGGGGTCCACCTTTTTCCCCTTACAGCACTTCTTACCCTGCCCAGCTGTTGTTTGGGATCACATCAAGGGAAAAACAGGGAGAAGTACCACAGATGTCTAAGAATCATTTTGTCAGCTCCACCAACCACCAGCTCTAAGACAGATGAATTAAATTTTAAATAGATGTAATGCTTGTTTGAAGTGTGTCTGACTATTTGCTGAATAAATAAAATTCAAATTCATTATTTTAAAAAGATGAACCATGCCAACCTGATTCCAAGGTTCTGACTGAATGAGTGTACTGGAGCTACCACATCTCTTCATTCGAAGGAAACATTGCATTATTCCTCTTACATTTAACATATTCTTCCCTTACTTGACTGCTCCACTCAACTGTTGTTTCAATTTCCTTTCTGTTCATTTTATATTGCTCTGGAATTTAGTGGCTTTCATTTCTCTTGCCTTTTTTTTTCTTCAACTGGACAGTCATCTACTTTCCTGAGATTCTTATACCACTAAGTTTACTTGTATAAAGTCTCAGTTTACTTGCATGAAACTTGGTGGCCCATGGCCCACATGGACGGCTGAGAAGTGACTCGCCTGAATGCGGCAACTAAAAAGGCAGGAAAGCCAGAGCAGAGTGGGTCCAAATTCTGAGTGTCTTTATAAATGGGAAAATACAGATCAGTCCTAACAGACGGGCAAAAAGGAACCAATCTAATCTCTGAAGCAAAAAAGGATTAA
Organism: Myrmecophaga tridactyla; assembly: GCA_004026745.1. Taxonomy (NCBI): domain Eukaryota; kingdom Metazoa; phylum Chordata; class Mammalia; order Pilosa; family Myrmecophagidae; genus Myrmecophaga; species Myrmecophaga tridactyla. Next base: position 7,422 of record PVIY010033383.1, read on the forward strand.
TCTCACTAGAGATTAAACAGAACTCTTTGTTGAACACTTATTCCCTTCTTATTTATGAAAATTTCCTCTCAGTGATGTTAAAGCTCTATTAAATCAAACCATTGGCAGCATTACAGAAAAAGTACTGAAAAGAAATCAAAGGCCTTTATTATTAATATTTTGTATTTTGTAGAAATTTTTAAAGATGTTATGATAAAAAGCAGTTTATTAAAGGTAAATTCAACTGTGAACTTGATGGTAAAATGTGAATTATAAAATATATTTTGTTTTTCTTCTCTTTTATTGGCATTTCACAAACACAAAGATACATTTAATTATAAGAAGTAATTGTGTATCTGATCCCACAATGAAATAAGGTCTTTCTACTTCCTAGTTTTCTAAGACCATATAACACACATAAATCCACAGAGCAATTTATTGCACCCAGAGCATTGTACCAGTTTACTTTCCAAAATCTCACTAATGATACGATTATTATTACTTTCTAAAAAGTAATCTATAGGTTTTTGAACTTATATATGTTCCCTCATTCTTTCTGTATCCAATTGAAAAGAAATGCAACTACTTATTTAAGTAAGAATCCTCAGACCCCTGAAAAAGCAGTATTATTTAAATTTCTGCTTGATTTTTTTACAACTCAGCATACTGACTACTTGTTTATTTAACTGGTTCACATTACCAAAAAGTATTTACTCCTGGGGAAATAAATTCATAGTCTGACAATGGAGAGAGTCCAGCTTACTCAAATTCTTGTGCAGAATCAATAGGAAGAAGACTACAAGTGACCTATTGGATGTGGCATCACGGAAACCACTGGAATACTTGAGAAGAGTGGTTTCAGTGTGGGGTGAAGGGAAGAACAGCTGGACTGGATGCCATTCAGGGGACAATGGAATGTGACTGTGCATCAAGAGTAAAAGCAACTCTATTAGGGTATAATCACATAATGAGAGCAGAGAACCGAGGCAGTGTATGGAGGGATATGTGGAGTCACGTGAGGGCTTTTAAATCATGTTGAGATTTTATAGCATCTGTTTTGGTGTTCTGGCTTCTAGAGCACACACCACGCGATGGGTTGACTTAGACAATGATAACTTATTGGCTCAGAGTTTTGAGGCTAGGAGAAGTCCAAAATCAAGCACTCATCAAGGTGATACTTTCTCCCAGAAGATGGTGCCATTCTGGGTCTGGTTGCTGGTGATCCTTGGTCCTTGGCTTCTCTGTCATATGGAAATGTACATGGGAGTGTCTCCTGGCTTCTAATTTCTCCTCCAGGTCCTGTTGACTTCCAGCTTCTGGCAGTTCCCTCTGGCTTTCTCTCTCTGTGTCTGAATATCAGTCTACTTATAACAACTCCAGCAATCCCAACTAAAGTTCAACATGATTAGTTTGGACCACACCTTAATTGAAGCCGCATCTTGAGAAGATCTTATTTACAATAAGATTGTAATCAGTAGGATTGGATTTAGTTTAAGAACATGTTTCTCTGAGCCACTGCATCTTTGCATGCTGATGCAAATATTCTAACAAATGATAAAGGAAAAAAGGTCAGCTCATTGTTAGAATGATTTTAAATACATGAGAGCAATTTGAGATCCCTTGCAGATATAAGGAGCTGCCTGCCTTATATAGGTAGGACCGTTGCTCTGTTGTCACTAAGGGAAAGATAAGTCATATGGATACAGTTTGAATGCTGGCAATATGGGCTATTTCTTTTGTTTGTTTCTGTTTCCTTGTGAAACAAATCATGACCAAGAACAGTGAAAATGAAAGGAGATGCCAAAATTTTTAAAAGTTTATTTGAGCTAATTGTAGCATTATATTTTAATTTCACTATTGATTTGCTAGCTATACCTCTTTGCATTATTTTAGTGCTTGCTGTAGGAATTGGAATATCTATCTTTAACTCATCACAGTCCGCATAAAGTTAATATTATACCATTTCACATAGAAGAAGCTTGAAACAGAACAGTTACTGCTAATTTGTGAGTATAAATAAATATTATATAACATATTAATAACAGTATTTTAATAACCTGAATTATATAAACTATGTAACTCCTGCAATACAGTATTATAATAGCTGCTTTAATCATCAAATGTCTTTTAAATAAATTGAGAAGATAATAAATAGTATTTAATTATTTATCCACATTATTGCCATTTCTGGTGATCTTTTTCCCTTCTCTTACATCTCAGTCAACATCTCGTGTCAATGCTGCTCAGTCTGAAGAACTACCTTTAGCTTCTCTCCTAGTACAGGTCTGTTGGTGAAAAGGATCTCCACATTTATCTAATGATTGCATTGTTTTTACTTTATCTTTTCTCTGGATATAGAATTCTCATTTGAGAGAGTTTATTTCTTTTTCAGTACTTTGAACGTATAATTTACTGTTTTCTGATCTTTGTTTCTCAGAATGTCAGGCATTTTTTGAATCTTGATTCCCTGATATGTAATCTCTCATTTATTCTTCTAGCTGTTTTCAAGATTTTCTTTTTAATCTTCTAATTTTAGTAGTTTGACTATGATATGCTTAGGAGAGGTTTTCTTTCTATTTCTCTTTCCTCGTGTTTGGTGAGAAACTTAATGGTTTTCACCAAATTAATTCTCTCCCCCTTCTGAATCTCCTCTCAAATTCTCCTAATATTCACTGAGGGTCTCCTTATTCTTCTTTTTGATCTTAGCTTTCTCTTCTTCAGATAAGATTTTTCTAAATTGATCTATATTCAAGTTTACTGGCCCTCTCTTCTGCCATTCTAGTCCATCTTGAGCCCACTGTGTGTATCTATCAATTCAGATATTGCAAATTATAGTTCTAGAATGGCCATTTGTTTATCTTCTCATTTCTTTAATGAGAGTTCCAATTTGTTCCTTACAATCATATTTTCTCTACCTGGTTCAGCACTGAGATAGCTACTCTAATTCCAATTTTTAGATGATTATCAAGTTGGTTTCTGTTAACTTTTTCAACCTCATTTTGATTCATATTATCTTGCAGCTTTTCATTTCTAAAGATGTTTTATTTGTGCCAAGTATCATGGATGCTGCATTGTTTGGAGTATGAATTTTTTTGTCTGCCTTCAGAGAGCACTGACTTTCATTTTAGATAATTTACAGACAGACTTGCTTAGCAATTTTGAGGTTTGTTTTCCAGCTTTTTAAGTTGGAAATAGATAAACCTGCCTCTTACCCGGAGTAGTCCTTTTCTTCAGTTATGAGGTTCCTTTGGTGTGTGTTGCATTCACGGGTTGGTCAGTGAGATCTCTCCATGGTGGCTATTCAAAACTCTTATATCTCTGTCACTATACAAACTCTAGAATCTTCCTCAGCTCACACCATTTCCCACATCCTCTCTGTTCTCTTCCACACCTTGTGGAGTCTCACTCTGGCAATGTGCATCATGTATTTTATCCAACCAACAAATCAATCAGACCTCTTTGCAGATTCATGCAAATCCTTTTGTGTACAGCTTTCATGTTTTCAGTTCTGGCATATAAACCACAGCCTCCTCAGCAGCTTTCCTTAATTTTGACCTTTGCCTGCTTAATTCAGCAGAGCTCCGCTAACCTGCATGTTGATCAACAAAATGTCATGAGTGGGGGAAAAAATCATACCTGGGTGATTGTTGATCTACTTTTGTTTCTCTTCTGTCAGTAATCACAATCCTGAAATGCTTTTTTCTAACAGTTAAAAAGAGTTTCCTCCATAGAGTCTATCCAGGCTTATAGTTTTATGATGGGTAGGCTGGTCTAACGCGACTTCAATTATTAAAAGTTTGACCCTAGAGGAAAGTGACCTGGAGAGTTGGGTGTTGGTCATCAGAAAGTAGATTATTTAAATTTGTTATATTGGAGATGGTGCTGTTTTGGTAATAGCAAGATATAGGACATATTATGATATTGCATAATTGTATAATGGATAAAGAAGTAAAGATAATTGAAAATGAGATGCTCAAGAGCTCAGAAAATACCAGTTGGATCTTCCATATGATTGAAGAAATCATAGGAAAAGATCATGATGATGGGAAAAGTAATGAAGAGGAATACACTAGGCCAGATGCTAAAATATTCATTGAAGGTAGAGCCTAATTAATGTGAAGGATTATATATATCTACAACAATGATGGTTTGAAAATGACTTAATCTGAGGATATGTTCTTCAAATGCACATTTTTGTTTGTATGTCTCAGGAGGCTCAAACGATATTCTCGAAGCAATAACAAGGATAAGAAATGTCATCTATCTTACCTACAAGAACTATAGTGTGTGAGGTATATTTGAAATAAACAACCACCACTCTAGAGTTCCTTCTGAAAAGCATTGTTCTAGGGCATTTGCTGATAAGATTCACAATTTACAGGGGTGGTAAAGAGCTAATCAGTTTAAGAGTTTGACTGGGGAGGAGTGAGATTCTGGAAGGAACGTAAGAGAAAATGTGATTAATTCTGAACTTGGGAGGGTTTGAGGGGGGAGATTGGCAAATGAGGGCTAATTATAATTCTGTTCTTGGGACTGTATGTTTATCCAATATTTATGTTTTTGGAAATGTTCTGTTCTAATTTCCCAATGACTAACTGACTTCATGACATGGCAATTATGATACATGGGCTGACTAAATGACTAAAGCATTTGAATTCTTAAGCAACAAAGACCTTACAGTCATGAAATTGCCCTTAGCAGGAAAGAAGGGAAGACATTGTAGAAGCGTTGTCTTCAAATAATCCAAAGTAATTGCTTTAAGAAAGTTATTTACTAACATGTATAAGTTGAATAGCTTCAAAAATGTGGTTCAATATATTTTGTTGAGAAAGTCAGATGATTTTTTCCTCCATACTTTAAAAAATAAAGTTCAAACTGTTAGTTTTCTTAGTTTAATTGTCATTTCCTTTGAATGCTTTCAATTCTTTTCGTTATAAAATAAGGGGAGAAAATAGGTTTCTATAATATTTTCTTTCAAATTCAGGTATTATAAAAATTGCTTATAGATATAAATATACAGCTAGAACATTTAATTTCTCCTCATGGATGGGTAATTTGTTATAATCCAAATGCTAAATTTATTGAGTGATTCATGGTTATAATCGCCAGATTTAGAAGCAAATTGAGTAGGAAGAATCTATGCCTAAATTTGAAGAATATAATTTAATTTTTATTTTATGGCACAAATGTGAATTGTCAGCTTTTAATAGGCAGTAATTACAAAATTAAAATCTGCTATATAAATGAATAGAAAAGTAAAACAAGACCTTATTTTAGTAAAAAGATAGAAAGTGGGGATTAAATTTTAAACCAATAGTTGCTTAATTGATGAAAAAACACCCACTATTAAAAATTAACAGGCATTAAAATCATTTCAATTTCTACCAATTAATTAAAATTTTATTTGTGAACAGAAGCATGCATGCCTGTATATGGCACTATCAATATATGTATTTTATTACTAAATATTTATAGTTCAAATGTATTATCTGATACACTGTCATTTATCTGAACAATGTTTATCCTATATTTCCCAGTATTTCCTTTCTTAACTAAACTATAACAAACAAAACTAACACAACAAAACTCAAATAGATCAATAAAAGTCACTCTTTTACAATGGTTGGAGAATTGGATGCAGATGTAAAAGTAAAATTGTGAGCATTTTACACTGAACAAAGTGAACTTGTAAAGCTGGTTAAAGCCAGGACAGATACTGAAAATATTTAAGTGGTCTGACAATGGCACCAACCAATGAGAAAGAATCCACCATCCAATCACTATTGTCATATGAACTAATCAATGAGGTTATTGGCTGCCAACAATTGGCCAGCCTGTATTGATGCAACCTATGGAATACCAATCTTATAAGTACCATAAGATAAAAGTAGTCTTCTCAAAAGAAGTACATGAGAATAAGGTTTTCAAAAAGACCAGGGAGCACATCCTAGAAAGCAGTCTTAAAAAAAAATTAAAATTTTTAAAACATGGAAAGAAAGAAGGAAATATTCAATGAGAATTATCTTCCCTAATACTTCATATTAAAATGTAAAAGTTTGCATATGAGGTTCTCTCAATTGTCAGAGAATCTCAATTGATTTTTTTTCATATGTAAAATTCAATGTTACTCATCAACTCATGTTCATCCCAGAATGATAGCAAAAGATTGTAGCCCAAAGAGAATTGGGGCTGGCTGTGAAAGAATGGGATACCTCTTTTAGAACTTAGTGTTATTTAGTAGCCTAGTGCATAAAAATACCTGCACACATACAAATAGAAAATCAAAAATATAAGAAACCAGTAAGAGTCGTGTAAGGAGTTAAAATTGAAGATACGATGTGATTGATGGCCATGTTAGGTCACATTGCCAGGGAAAACTTCAGATAAGGTGAGTTTGCAGAATATTGTGCTCCAGTCTTACCAAAATATATTGAAAGGTTGTGAACTTCTCACTAATTACTGAAGTTACCAAGACTAACATCTGAAATATCAGTTCCTCCTATCTTCTCTTCTTGTGTCTCCTATTTGGACAGCCCCATGAATTTTGCTATTTCTTCAACTCTCACCCTCCCCACCTCTGCTGCCAACCCTACCCCTTGACCTCCTTATGTGGTATCATGCAAGCTATACTTAGTACCTGAGCCTAGGCACTGCCAACTTGATTTTTTGCTCTTAGTTGCTTTTTCATGCCCAATGAACTACCATGTCCAACTCCTGCCTTCATATCATAGCTCCAGATTCAAGATGAGAGTCCCTTTTTCCTTATTATTATTATTTTTAATTTCCTGGAGCATATATCTATGAAAAAGAAGGATGCACAAGTTAAATATTTTACTCATATTGAATGCACGATTGGTTTCACCTTTTACACTGAAGAGTCATTTTCAGCAATTACAGATTTCCCAAATTCTACCTGAGTCATCCAGTAAAGCAAATATCCTCTGAAGCAAAATGAAGTATTTACAATAAATGTTTCTGAAATACTAATTTAATGTATGTCTTCTTATGCAACTTATTAGTTTTAGCTTTGATTGAAAAACACTTATTTTGCAGCTGCCTTAAAGAGTTTACCTTCTTGGGAAAGTTCCACTCATTATTCAAACTACTCAAATGTAGATTCTAATTGGAGGCTGTCACTGACCTCCTTATAGGTGCTACTTATTTTGTGTTTGCATGTTGTACCTATCTCCCATTTCAATTATTCCATCATCATTCTGTTAATATGTCTACCTCTTCCGCCATATGGAACTATCCTAGATGGAAGGTTATGTGACCAATTTATCCTTGCACACCCCTGATTCTGCTAAATCAGGATCATAGTTCCTCTCAATAAAATCCATACTAAAATATATTCTGAGAAAAAAATTATTATTTACAAATTTGTGCAAGAAGTTTTCAACAATATATGGGTGCATAAATACTGATTACTATTAGTATAGTTAGTGTGTACAATTGAAATTCCATGACTATCTCTTATTTGGAAAATCAATCTCATTGTTACTAAAGTTTACAAACATACTTTTCTGTATTATTAGAGTAGGCTATACAACATCAGAAAACATGTTCTACCCTCCCCCAAAGTAAAGACATTTAACTAATGTAGAACTGATTGTCAATGTAATTTTATGTGCATAAAATAAATTTATCTACTTTATAGTGGCACATTCAAAAGTCACACTGCAGAAAAATAACCTCAGTGACATGATTTGGTTACTTTAGATCATTTAGTATTTGATACCCAAATAAAAACCAAAACAACCTTTTTGGTTTTCTCAGGGATAATTTAAAAGTTTTTATTCCAACTTCAAATTTAAGGGCCAAGATAAAAGTCTGAATGGAAATAAAATCACGGCCAATTAATATCAATTTTGTAAAGTCATAAACGTTATGTTTGGGTAGTACCATTAAGATTTATAAGAGAGATAGTTTATATTATGCAAGCTTTTTATAATATTCAGATATTTTGTTAGAGTAAGAAAAAAGAAAGATGGAAAAGTGGCAAAATTAAATTATTTGCTTCACTAAAAATGATCAAGGCTAATTAGTAGACTATCAATACAGTGATGTAACATTTACTGTTTAATACTAAAGAGGATGCTATCTAAAAATAGCAGATAAGAAAGAAGAAATTCCAAGTTTTTTAATGAGAATAATATTTAAAATAAAAGCTATGACAAATAATACTCTACTAATGTAATTCACAAGAGAATGAAGAAACTTACTTGAAACATATGAAAATGAAAACAGTATGCAGGGAATTTGCCTCAGTGTAAGTTTATAGCTGTAAACAGTTAAGAAGAAGGAATTCAAGTCAATGACCTACTTTTCTACCTTAGGAAAATAGAAAAAGAGCAAACAGAACACAGTAAAGAGAAAGGAAATATTAAAGAACAGAGAAGAAATAAATGAAACAAAGAATAGAAAAACAAAAGAATATAAAATTTTGAAATATTCTCAGCAAGAAGATGACCAACCCATAATCCAAGTAGATTATGGGGTTTGTTGAGACTAGTCAAGATATTACAGAGGCCTCCAGTGATATTGGATGCAGAACCTGGGAGGGGGAGAGGCAGGTGGGCTGTGCTATTTCAATCATCATTCTGAACAGAAGATAAAAGAATTAGAGTTGTGACTGAATGTTTAAATTATACTGGTGAAATTTTAGTTGCTGAAACGTATATGTGATTTAATATTTAGGAATTATTGGATATTCCCAAATAGAGTTAAACAAGAGGGAAAAATATTAGAGACAACAAACAAAAACTACAGTCTGCTGCTCCTGTAAGGGCACGTGCTGTCACTTACATTGATAATTATAGTTTAATTCTGTCTCAGTATGATATTAGATACCATGATAACAACACATTGAACATGGTTTTCGTGTTTCATGTAACATTGTTTTTTAATTTATTTACTGTTATGCAAAGTGATGAGTTTCAAGTTCTTTTCTAATCTTGGAATTCTACCTAATATTCCAGGCACTGTGATGGTCGCTGAGAACAGTCACACTGAAGAGAAGTCCCAGTATAGTTCCAGCGTAGGTGTTATGGGGCTACAGCGTGCAAAGAAAAACATAATTATTGAAAGGAAAACTACTTTTAAAAATTAGCTAAATAAATATATATGTCAAAGCTCTCCATAGTCCAGATCTACAGGAGGTATATCCGAAGGATACCCTGGTCTACAGGATTAGGAAGCAAAGTTTATTTAAGCAAAGTTTATTTAAGCTGAGGTTTGAGGACATTTTGCCCAAGTCTATGCAAAGAGATGGAGACAGATGCCTATTTGAGCTCTGTATTCAGCACTCCCAACTTCAGAATGCTGGGCTCCCTCTCTTGCCATACTGTAGTGGACGATCAGAGTTTAGGAGCAGGGAAGGGAAAACAAGGAAGTGGTTGAGTTTCACCTGAATAATCTCAGCCCCCACCCCTGCCCCACACAATGGGAGATAATATTTGGAAACCCATAATAGATAAGGGTTTAGTATGCAGAATATATAAAGAGATTCTTCAACTCAATAACAAAAAGACAAACAATCCAATTTAAAAATGGGCAAAAGACGTGAACGGATACTTCTCAGAAGAGGATATACAAATGGCTAAAAGACACGTGAAAAGGTGCTAAACTTCACTGGCTACTAGGGAAATGCATCGAAACCACAATGAGATATCACCACATACCCACCAGACTGGCCAGTATCAAAAAAAATAAAAAATAAAAAAGCAACAAAAACAATAAATGCTGGAGATGATGTGGAGAAAGAGGCACACTTATCCACTGTTGGTGGGAATGTAAAATGGTACAACCACTGTGGAAAGCAATATGGCGGTTCCTCAGAACAGTCATACTGCTTTCTAAGTATAGAATTGCCATATGATCCAGCAATCCCATTGCTAGGTATCTATTCAGAAGACATGAGGACAAGGACACAAGCGGACATTTGCATACCTATGTTTATAGGAGCATTATTTATAATTGCTAAGAGATGGAAACAGCCCAGATGTCCATCAACAGATGACTGGCTAAACAAGATGTGGCATATACATACAATGGAATATTACACAGCTGTAAGACAGAATAAGGTCATGAATCATGTAACAACATAGATAAATCTTGTAAACATTATGGTGAGTGAAATTATCCAGAAACAAAAGGGCAAATACTGTATGGTCTGATATGAACTAACATTTAATGAGTGAACTTCGAGAATTTCAGTTAAGAACACAGGTTTATCAGGAGATAGAAATAGGGTAGAGATTGGGTAATTGGTGCTGAAGGTATACAATTTAAAAAAGAAGAATTTTTGATAGAAGACATAATTTTGGTTATGGCCTGACAAATATGGATGCTCCTAATTTGGAAAAATCCAAGGAGGACAATGGAAAACTTATTTACTTGACCAACATCTTAGTATAGCCATATGACTACCAGCAATGAATTTAAAAATAACCTGGCTGAATCATCATGGTTTGGCACACATGAAAATGTTTAGTAAGGCAGGTGTTATTAGGCACATTTTCAGGTGATAAGAATCAGTCTTTCTGAGTACATTCTCCTGTAGGCTTTGAACCTTAACCTGTCACTTAAAAACTAAGAGTAAATTAGAGGAGCAAGTCTGTTCATAGTGTGTAGAAAAAATATAAATAAAATAGATTGAGCATACATTAAACTAAGCAGAGTGCATAAACATTTTGACCATATAAAATCCTGATATGTCACTCAGTCATTTCTTATACTTGAAATAAAGCCATGCATTTCAAAGTTAGATTATAAACTTTCAAAACTGGTCAAAGCACCAAAGTGTTTCTTAACTCTACAGACAAAACCACCTTCTTCTACTAAATGCCAGGAATCTTTGAAATCTTTAGAAAGGCCAGGAGCTCTTTCAAGCCTGCATGGAATGATGCTTTCCCTTTAAGAACTCATTTTTTCACAGTTCTGAGTCCTCCAGAGAGATTCTGTTTTCTTCAGATAAAAGCATGTTTTCTTCTAATAACATTTTCCAAAACTTAAAACTGGCTTCCTTAAACTAAACTTCTTTCACCTAAATTTATCAAACAAGTCACAACAAGGACAAAAGTAACCCAGACTTAGTTACATGTGGTTTGTTTGAATGTGAACTATACATGAGGTAAATACAGTATGTCTTTTATTTTCTCATATCTTATTAAGGCTTTCTCATCGCAGAAAGCCTGACTTGTGTTTTTATACCTAGTTGTATGCTTCTGAAATACCTTTTAAACTGAGCTAAAGAGCTTAAAACAAAAAGACAAACAGAAAGCTCTGTCATTTGAAAAAAAAGGGGGGGCATTAAAACATCGTATAAGAAAGTTTTAACTGTCCTCTTTATTTATGCTTGGTAGAACAGCTATAAAGTGCAGCCTTTTTTTTAAAAAAAAATAAAAATGTATAAAATTATTGGCATTAGTAAAAGGATAGAAGACTTCTATTTGTTGTTGTAGGGAGCTGGTAATGGCAACTGTTATCTTGAATTTCCTATATCGTAAGTTTAAACCATCAGAATAAATCTGCACTAAATATCCCTTCATATTATGGTAAAATATGGATATTCTAGATTCAGTGAAGTTAGAGCCAAGCTGAATATTTTGTGGCTGAACAACATGTACTACTTAAAATAATGACCTATGATTAGATATCCCTCCATGTTTAATATTTCATTGCTTCATTGCATGGTTACCAGATGCCAGGGACATTTTTTTGGCATTGGCTATATGAAGGAAGCAGCAGTAAACAAAAATCAGTCCTCCCCTTAGACAGCTAACATTATAGAGAAACAGACACAAACATTTATAACTCTATCCATGCCTATATCTATATATCTGTAGGCATGGATATAGTTATAATAAAGAAATGTCTTAAAATAGATATAAATGTATAAAGAAAATAGAAATAAGATTGATAAAGAAACAGTTATAGATAAGGTTGAGAAGGAACAGCAATAACAGTCAAAGATGCAAGAAAAACATGAAGTCTATCTTATATTCCTTCTTTTCTAATTAAGAAGTTAAATACTGCCAAGGTAAATGAATTACTGAAGTGAATTCTGAAAAGTTATTACAAAATCCAAAAAAAAGCACATGAATCTAAGCATTTGGCATTGTTCTTTCAAATTGTATAAAAAGCCACGGTCCTGTATTCTAAAAATAGAAGCATTATACAATGTTTTATATACGTTTAATATTTATTAAAAATAATTACATTTCCTAAGTCTTATTCCTTTGCTTCCAAGCCATTAGAACATTCTGTACTTTACATTTCATTTGTTTTTAATCTTACTTTATACCTAGTTCAGCACTGACCACATGTTTTATTCTCAAGAAACATCTAATAGATTTAATAAAAAATGAATTTAATTAAATTCAAATTTCTCGTGATGCAGAAATAAATATAATAAGCAGAGTTTTTGACTCTGGGTTAGGCATGAATTTGTTTGATACAACATCAAAAGCCAGTCAAGAAAGGAAAAATACATTAAATTATACCTTATCCAAATGACAAATTTCCAGCCTTTGTTAAGAGTTTGAAAAGGTAAGCTACAGATTGAGAGAAAATATTTATAAATTACATATATGATAAAGGGCTCTTGTCCAGAATTTCTAAAGAGCTCTCCAAAGTCAATAATTAAAAAAAAAAAGGGTAAAAATTTTGAACATGAATTTCACCAAAAAAAAGTCGACTGGCAGCCAATAAGCATAAGAAAAGATGCCCCATGTTCTTAGTCATTAAGAAATGCAAATTAAAATCACAATGAGACGACATTAGATAATGTATTAGAATACATAAATTAGAAAGGTTACCACAGAAAGGGTTCACAAGGAAGTGGAACAGATGGAAACTTATAAAATCGGTTTGGAAAATTGTTTACTAGTTTTTTCTGTTGTTTTTGTGTTTTAAGTTAAACATATACCTGGCATATGATCCAGCCATTGTCCATCCAGGTATGTGCCTAAGAAAAATGGCAGCATATGTCTGTACAAAGACATTAAAACAAATGTTCAGAGCAACTTCTTTTTAGATAACAAACTAGTAACAACACAAATATCCATCAATAGGTAAATTGTTAAACACATTCCTATAATGGAATGGTACAAAGCAATATAACTATTGATATGTGTGACCACTCGAAGGCATCTCAAACAGTCATTCTGAGTGAGAAAATGTGCAACATCCTCCCCTAAAGAAAAAGTACATCATTTTATATAAAATGCTAGGAAACACCAATTATTCTGTAGCGAGAGAAAGCAGATCAACGTTTCTGGGCTCTGATTCGGAGATGAGGAGCTATTGAGAATGATTACATTTAAGGCATGAGAGATATATTTGGGCATAATGGATATAATCATTGTCTTGATTATACAACTACTCCATGGGCACATAGATCCATATGTGTGTGTGTATGTGTGCATGTCTATTGATAATTGTACACTTTAAATGTATAAAGTTTATGATGTCAATTATACCTTGACAAAAAAATGAAACAAAATAAAAACAAAATGAAACAAAGAAACACCCAGGGACACAGCTAGCATCTCATCAAAATGCCCCTTGGCATTTTACATTTAAGCACAGAGCTTTCACTGGGCAAGGTAGCAAGGTCTTCCTGAAGCCTGCATAAGAGCAACCTCCAGAGTAGTCTCTCGATTCCATTTGAACTCTCTCTGCCACTGATACTTTATTAATTGCACTGCTTTTCCCCGACTTGGTCAGGATATAATTGTTCATCCCACAGTGCCAGGTCTGGATTCATCCCTGGGAGTTCTCACCCACATCACTAGGGAGACTTTCACCCCTGGATGTGAGGTTCCACATAGTGGGGACGGCAATGATTTCACTTACATAGTTGGGCTTAAGGAAAGTGAGGCCACATCAGAGGTCCTCCAGAAGTAACTTTTAGGCATGGCTATAGGTAGTCAAGTTTCTATGCTACCTACATAAGCTTCACAAGAGTAAGCCTCATGATCAAGGGTATGACCTATTGATTTGGGTGTCCCTAAAGTTTGACACAGTATCAGGGGATTCCCTGATGGTAAGGTTTAATAGTTCCATAGTCTTTCTCCCCTCCCTCAGGAGACTTTGCCAATACTTTTTTGATTATCTGGTCAATATACTCAAGGATGTTTCTAGGCATTACAATAATCTATACAGGATTAAAGACCTCTTTCCCATTCTGTGCCCTCTGTGTTTCAGTTGTTCAAATGAGCTATACAGATAGGTTGAATTAGATTATGCACTACAGAAAATTTCAGTTCCAGATCAAATAAACCTTTCTTCTATTGGTCTCAAAGAGTATTTGTGGTTCTAAAATATAGACACTGTCTTCCTTACCCCTATGTTCTGAGTTACTTTAACACCAACCGGTTCAGCTTCATTCTTATCTCTAAATATCAGGTTTTATATATATATGTAAAACAGCCTTTCAAAATCCAGAAATAATAATCACCACTCCAGACTTAATGTGCCTGCTCTAAAAGCTTACAATCCAGGCCCTTGTTTTCTAATAAGCATTTTCTAAAGGTGACCATACCATTGTTGTTTTTTTGTTTCTGGCTTATTTGTCTCACCAAATGTCCCATATGTTCATTGAAATTGTTGCACACCTCACGACATTGTTCCTTTTTATAGCAGCACAGCCTTCATTTATAAGTTTACACCATAATTCACCACTCTACTTCTCCATCAGTATATCCTTCAGTCATCTGCATTCATCAGGCATCATGTCTGGTGCCCGATGTCCACAGTCCATCAACACTCTCAATTTTAGATAATTTCATTGTTCCCAAGAGATAGAAAGCCAATAAACACACCTTCACCAAATAGGAGATCTAAATCTCCTCTTAATTCTTGTCCCTCACCCCATTATTTACTTCTGCTGTTTCTATGGTAGTGCTCATGGTTTCCTTTTGAGCATAGTTCACAGCATGTGATAGCAATTTTCCCCCTGTACCCTGGACTTAAATACTCCTTATACAAGAATCATATCTTTGAAGTAATTCTTACAAGTCTTCATATTTCTAGTGTGAGTCGGTGGGACACATAGGCCTATAGAACCCCTTTCAATCTTGTTTACCTTCAATATGGTAATATTACTTCTAGACCCACTAGGGAATCACCTTCACTCCTATCTATTCCCTTATATTGGAGTTCAACCTCATTAGCTTACAGTTCACCCATCTCTAGCTTCTATGTATCGCTAAGTCCCCTATATTCTGTATTATAAATCTCTGATTATACCTTTATGCTGGTCATAAAAGTGGAATCATGCAGTATCTGTCCTTTTGTGTCTGGCTAATTTCATTCAGCATTATGTCCTCACAGCTCATCCATCTTGTCATGTGCTTCAGGATGTTATTTTGTCTTACTGCTGCATAATATTGCATCATATGTATATACCACATTTGTTGATCCACTCTTCTGTTGATGGGCATTTGGTTTGCTTCCATCTTTTAGCAATTGTGAATAATGCTGCTATGAACATCAGTGTGCAAATATCTGTTTATGTCATTGTTTTCAGCTCTTCTGGGTGTATACCTAGTGCTATTGCTGGGTCACAGGGCAGCTCAATATTTAGTTTCCTAAGGAAACACCAAACAGTCTTCCATAGTGGCCGCACCATTATACATTCCCACTAGCAGTGCATATGTTTCCGAGTTTCTCCACATCTTCTCCAACATTTATAGTTTCCTGTTTTTTTAAGAGCAGCCATTCTTATAGGTGTGAGGGGGTATCTCATTGTAGTCTTGATCGCATTTCCCTTATGGCTGATGAAAATGAGCATCTCTTCATGTGTATCTGTATTTGCTTTTCAAAAAAATGCCTATTCATTTCTTTAGTCCATTTTATAATTGGATTGTTCTTTTGTTGTTGAGTTGTATGATTTCTTTGTATATACAGAAAACCAAACCTTTGTCTGATATATGATTTCCAAATATTTTCTCCCATTGAGTTGTCTGCCTCGTCACATTTTTTACAAAGTCTTTTGAGGTGCAGAAGCATTTGATTTTGAGAAGTTCCCATTTATCTATTTTTTCTTTTGTTGCTTATGCTTTGGATGTAAAGTTTAGGAAGCTACCTTCTATTACTAGGTCTTGAAGATGTTTCCCTACATTTTCTTCTAGAAGCTTTATGGTGCTAGTTCTTATATTTAGGTGTGTGATCTACTTTCAGTTAATTTTTGTGTAGCGTGTAAGATAAGGGTCCTCTTTCATTCTCTTGGCTATTGATATCCAGTTCTTTCATGTCCAATTTTTGAAAAGACTATTTTGTCCCAGTTTAGAGGATTTGGGAGCCTTGTCAAAAATCAGTTGAGCATAGATTTAGTACTCTATTTCTGCACTCTCAATTCAGTTCCATTGGTCTATACTTCTGTCTTTGTGCCAGTACCATGCTGTTTTGACTGCTGTGGCTTTATAATAGGTTTTAAAGTCAGAAAGGGCTAATCCTCCCACTTTCTTCTTCTTTTTTAGGTATTCAGGGTCTCTTTCCCTTCCAGATGAATTTGGTAATTAGCTTTTCCAAATTTTCAAAGTAGGTTATTGGAATTTTGATTGATATTGTGCTGAATCTGTAGATCAATTTGGGGAGAATTGGCAACTTAACTACATTTAGCCTTCCTATCCATGAACAGGGAATGTCTTTCCACCTATTTAGAGCAGGTTGATTTCTTTTAGCAATGTTATGCAGTTTTCTG
The DNA here is from genome assembly GCA_004026745.1 of Myrmecophaga tridactyla. Classification (NCBI taxonomy): domain Eukaryota; kingdom Metazoa; phylum Chordata; class Mammalia; order Pilosa; family Myrmecophagidae; genus Myrmecophaga; species Myrmecophaga tridactyla. The sequence continues at coordinate 24,109 of PVIY010033383.1, forward strand.
TGCACAAGTCCTTTATATCCCTAATTAATTTCATTCCTAAGTATTTGATTCTTTTAGTTGCTGTTTTGAATGGAAGTGTTTCCTTAACTGACTCCTCAGCTAGCTCATTGCTTGTGTATAGAAATGTTACTGATTTTTGCACATTAATTTTATATCCTGCCACCTTGCTGAATTTTTTTATTAGCTCAAGTAACTTTGCTGTAGATTTCTCAGGATCTTCCAAGTATAGTATCATATCATCTGCAATAATGAGAGTTTTGCTTCTTCCTTTACAATTTGGATGCCTTTTATTTCTTTGTCCTGCCTAACTGCTCTAGCTAGAACTTCGAGCAGAATGTTGAATAATAGTAGTGACAGTGGGCATCCTTGTCTTGTACTTGATATTAGGGGGAAAGCTTTCATCTCTCTCCATTGAGTATGATGCTGGCTATCGGTTTTTCATATATTGCCTTTATCATATTGAGGTAGTTACCATTGATCCCTATGTTTTGAGGCGTTTTTATCAGAAAAGGATGCTGAATTTTGTCAAATGCTTTTTCAGCATCAATCAAGATGATCATGTGATTTTTCCCTTTTGATTGGTTAATGTGCTGTATTACATTAATTGATTTTCTTGTGTTGAACCATCCTTGCATTCCTGGTATAAACTCCACTTGGTCATGGTGTATAATTCTTTTAATGTGCTGTTGGATTCAACTTGCTAATATTTTATTGAGAATTTTTGCATCTATGTTCATTAGGGAGATTGGCCTTTAGTTTTCCTTTCTTATAGCATCTTTATCTGGTTTTGGTATTAAAATGATATTAGCTTCATAAAACAAGTTAGATAGAGTTCCTTTTTCCTCAATTTTTTTGGAAAAGTTTGAGCAGGATTGGTGTTAGTTCTTTCTGGAATATTTGATAAAATTCCCCTGTGAAACCATCTAGCTCTCAGCTTTTCTTTGTAGGAAAATTTTTGATGAATGATTGAATCTCTTTACTTGTGATTGGTTTATTAAGATCTTCTATTTCTTCCTGAGTCAGTGTAGCTTGTTTGTGTGTCTCTAGGAATTTGTTCATTTCATCTAAGTTGTCTAATTTTTTGGTGCATAGTTGTTCATAGTATCCTCTTATGTTTTCTTTTATTTCTTTGGGATCTGTGATAATGTACCCCTTCTCATTTCTGATTTTGTTTATTTGCATCCTCTTTTTTCTTTGTCAGTCTTGATAGTGGTCCATTAATTTTATTGATTTTCTCAAAGAACCGATTTTTGGTTTTATTGATTCTTTCTATTGTTTTTCTGTTCTCCCATTCATTTATCTCTGTTTTAATCTTTGTTAGTTCTCTTCTTCTATTTGCTTTGAGGTTAGTTTGTTGTTCTTTCTCAAATTCCTCCAGGTTTGTTGTTAAGTCCTTTTTTAATATAGGCATTTAAGGCAATAAATTTCCCTCTCAGTACAGCCTTTGCTGCATCCCATAAGTTCTGATAAGTTTATCCTCATGTTCATTCATCTCCAGATAGCTGCTGATTTCTCTTGCAATTTCTTCTTTGACCCACTGGTTGTTAAACAGTGTGTTATTTAATATTCATATATATGTGAATGTTCTCATTCTTTGGTGGTTATTGAGATCCAGTTTCAAACCATTGTGATCAGAGGAGGTGCTTTGAATATTTTCAATATTTTTAAATTTATGAAGACTTGTTTGTGCCCCAGCATATGAGATATCCTAGAGAATGTTCCATAAGCACTGGAGAAGAATGTATAACCTTGTGTTTTGGGGTGCAATGACCTATATATATCTGTTAGGACTAATTCATTTATCAAGTTATTTAACTTCCCTATTTCCTTGTTGATCTTCTGTCAGGTTGTTCTATCTATAGAGTAGAGTGATGTAGTGAAGTCTCCTACTATTATTTTTGAAACGTCTATCACTGCCTTCAGTTTTGTCAATGTCTGTTTCATGTACTTTGGATCTCCTTGATTGGGAGCATAAACATTTATGATTGTCATATCTTCTTGGTGAATTGACCCTTAAATTAGTATATAGTGCCCTTCTTTGTCTCTTATGATGTCTTTACATTTAAAGTCTATTTTGTCCAATATTAATATTGGACTCCTGCTTTCTTTTGGTTACAACTTGCTTGGAAGATCTTTTTCCATCCTTTCACTTTCAATCTATTTGTATTTTTGTGTCTAAGTCTCTTGTAAGCAGCACATAACTGGATTATGTTTCTTATTCCATTCTGTCAATCTTTATCTTTTAATTGGTAAGTTTAGTCCATTGACATTCAAAGTTATTACTGAAAAGGTGTTTCTTGATTCCACCATCTTATTTTTTTTTTATTTGTCAGATTTATATATCCTTTTTCCTCTTTCTCTTTGTATTCTTTAAATTACCCTTAGTGGTACTCTTCAATTCTGTGCCCTCCTCCAGACCTCCCTCTCCTGTTTTTTTTTTTTTTTTTTCCAGCTGGCATAATTCCTTTTAGTATTTCTTGTAGGGCTGGTCTTTTATTGACAAATTCTTTCAGGAATTCTTTGTCTGTGAAAGTTTTAATTTCTCCCTTAATTTTAAAGGACAATTTGGCTGGGTACAGAATTCTTGACTGGAAGTCTTTCTCTTTCAGAATCTTGAATATATCATGCCACTGCTTTCTGGCCTCCAGGGTGCTAGTTGAGTAGTTTGAACTCAGTCTTATTTGATTTCCCTTGTATGTAGTAGATTGTTTTTCTCTTGCTGCTTTCAGGATTTTCTGCTACTCTTCAACATTTGAAAGACTGATTAGTATGTGCCTTGGGGGAGGCCTATTTGGATTTATTCTGTTCAGAATTCTTTGGGTTTCTTTGACTTGTATATTTATGCCTTTTATGAGGGTTGAGAAGTTTTCCCCCATTATATCCTCAACTACTCTTCCTAGCCCTTTACTCCTCTCTTCTCCTTCTGGGACACCACTGATTCTTATATTTGCATGCTTTGTTTTGTCTATCATTTCCCTGAGTTCCCATTCAATTTTTTCCATCTTTTTTTGCCATTTGCTGTTTTGAGTCTTCGAAGTCAATTATCCTGTCCACTATATCACTTATTCTTTCTTCTGTCTCTTCAAATCTGGTGTATGTGCCTGTAGCATGTTTTTATTTGGTCAAGAAAGTCTTTAATCTCTTTGCTTTCTGCTATGTTTTTATTTATTCTTTCAAATTCTTCTTTGTGTTCTTCTACTGTCTTCTTGATCTCCTTTATGTCATTTTCTATCCCACTTATTTTATTAAGTAGAGTCATATGAGCATCATTGATTAGTTGTTCCAACATATGTGTCCCCTCATGTGTTTTAATTTGGTCATTAGGCAGGGCTATATTTGTCTGCATTGTGATATGCTTAGTAATCTTCTGCTGTCTTCATTGCATGTAGATATCTTGATTGATTTACTTTGGGGATTGATTTCTTTCAGTAGTCTAAGGCCTTGTGTTTGCAGGATGTCTGTACAGCAGGGAGCAGGGCATAGGGTGGAGCACTCAGTAAGGTGATTTGTTTCAGGGCAGGTATGGGCACAGGTTGGGGATGTTACATTGGTGCTTGTGCATATGGGCTCCCAGTGGCCAGGGAGGATGTAGCTGTGCGGGTGCACTGGTCTGCAGGATGTAACCCTGGTATGCTCTGGTCTAAGGCATGTGGCCCTTTTGCCCATGCGTAGAGCTGTGGCAGAAGGTTGGGGTTATGCCTTCATGGACTGAGGGCAGCTGTGACCTGCCTGTGCAGGTAGGCACTTTCCCAGAGCTGGGAAGTGAGGCTGAGAGCTGTGCACATGCATGGTTCTAGGACTACTGTAAGGTGCAGTTCCCCCAGAGCTGTATGACGTGATTGGGGGCCCATGCACATGTGTGGACATGGGAGTGCTGCAAAGGGATGCGCTGAGCTCAGGGAGGGTGAGGTGAGGCTATGCAGCACTATGGTGGGGGTGGTGGTAACCTAGGTATGGAGGTTAGTGTCCACAGCCTTTATGTGTTTGTAACAGCCTGCAGGGAATAGGGAAGGGGAGGTA
>PVIY010033384.1:0-28104 GCA_004026745.1 Myrmecophaga tridactyla
TCTATCTTTCTTTCTGATTTCATTTATGTCCCCAGCCCTCCTCCCTCTATCATTCTCACATGCAGCTTCATTCAGTGTTTTAACATAATTACATTACAGTTAGGTAGTATTGTGCTGTCCATTTCTGAGTTTTTGTATCCAGTCCTGTTGCACAGTCTGTATCCCTTCAGCTCCAATTACCCAATATCTTACCCTATTTATATCTCCTGATGGTCTCTGATAACAACGAAATATTCCAAGTTTATTCACTAATGTCAGTTCATATCAGTGAGACTATACAGTATTTGTCCTTTAGTTTTTGGCTGGTCTCACTCAGCATAATGTTCTCAAGGTCCACCCATGTTGTAATATACTTCATAAGTTTATTCTGTCTTAAAGCTGCATAATATTCCATCGTATATATATACCACAGTTTGTTTAGCCACTCGTCTGTTGATGGACATTTTGGCTGTTTCCATCTCCTTGCAATTGTAAATAATGCTGCTATAAACAGTGGTGTGCAAATGTCCGTTTGTGTCTTTGCCCTTAAGTCCTCTGAGTAGATACCTAGCAATGGTATTGCTGGGTCATATGGCAATTCTATATTCACCTTTTTGAGGAATCGCCAAACTGCCTTCCACAGTGGTTGCACCATTTGACTTTCCCACCAACAGTGAATAAGTGTGCCTTTTTCTCCACATCCTCTCCAGCACTTGTCATTTTCTGTTTTGTTGATAATGGCCATTCTGGTGGGTGTGAGATGATATCTCATCGTGGTTTTGATTTGCATTTCTCTAATGGCCAGGGATGCTGAGCATCTCTTCATGTGCCTTTTGGCCATTTGTATTTCCTCTTCTGAGAAGTGTCTGTTCTCTTCATGCAGTTTTGATCTAATACTTATTGTCCTTTCCCTTCAGCCTGCAGAACTCTCTTTGGCATCTCCTGTCGGGCAGGTCTAGTGGTGACGAACTCCCTCAGCTCTGGGTTATCTGGAAATGTCTTAATCTCTCTCTCATTTCTGAAAGGTTTTTTTTTTTTTTAATTAACATGGGCAGGCACCAGGAATCGAACCCGGGTCCTCTGGCATGGCAGGTGAGAATTCTACCTGCTGAGCCATCGTGGCCCATTTCTGAAAGTTTTGCCAGAAAAAGAATTCTTGGTTGGCAATTTTTTGCTTTCATTACTTTAAATATGTCATCCCACTGCTTTCTTGGCCCCATGGTTTCCAGTGAGAAACTGGCCTTAAATTATTGAGGATCCCTTACTTAGGACACATTGCTTCTCTCTCGTGGCTTTCAGAATTCTCTCTCTTTATCTTTGGTGTCTGACAGTTTGATTAAAACAATGCGTAGCCTGAGTCTACTGGATCTATCCTGTCTGGAGTTCACTGAGCATCTTGGATGTCTATATTCATTAAATTTGGGAAAGTGTCAGCCACTGTTTCTTTGTATATTCTCTCTGCCCCTTTCTCTCTTTCTTCTCTTTTGGGGACTCCTGCAATGTGTAAACTGGAACACTTGATGGTGCCCCAAAGGTTCTTCAGGGACTGTTCACTTCTATTCATTCTTCTGCCAGCTCCAATCTACTGCAGAATCCTCTAGAGAATTTTAAATTTCTGTTACTGTGGTCTCTAGCTCTGTTTAGCTCCTTTTCATGACTCCTATCTCTCTACTAATACTCTGTGCTCATCTACTGTTTTCTTGATTTCTTTTAGATCTTTGTCCACGTTTGCCTTTAGCTATGGGAGCATATTTACAGTCATTTTGTGAAAGTCTTTGTCCGCAATGTCACAGGTATGATCTTCCTTATGGATGGTGAATAATGCTTTACTCTGCTCCTTTGCCTGGTCCAACACTTCTCGTTTCTTTGTATATTTTGCGACTTTTAGTTGAAACCTGAAATTTTTCATATTTTAATGTGTTGTCACTGGAAATTTAGAGACTAAGGTGTCTGTTCCTTAAACTAGAATTATGACAGAGCTTTCCTTGAATGCCAGGAGCTAACAAAAAAAAAAAACCAGAAAACAAAAACCATCTTTCCAGTCTTTGCACACTGATCTGTGCAAGTGCTGCCTTCAGAAGAGGTAATTCATACAATGAGCCTGGAGAATAGCTCAAGGACAAAGCATAGGGGGCCTCCCAGGTCCTTTCTGCCCATGCCTCTTGTCTTAGGCCCGCATGTGTGGCCCTAGGAATTCCCTGGTTTACATGGTTCCAAATGTCCCCTCTTCCTAGGAAACAGTTTCCTCACGTCCTGGGTACTGCACTGTATGTCCTATATCCAGCAACCCCTTGCTCCAGGAAGCCACAACTCAATAGTTCTTCCACAGTGTTCTACAGGAGAGCTGTGTGCGCTGCCTTCTACATGCAGGGCAAGTGCTGGGACAGTGGGTCCCTCAGGCTACCACCAGATCGATTAGGCAGACATGCCTGCTCTCAGAATGTGCACAAGGGCTCCTCTGCTCCCTCCAGAACTGGGATCAATGATCCTTGCTGAGGTGTGGCTGGGTCTGCTCTGAGCAGGTGAAGGGCTTGGGGGAGACCAGCTAGGGAACCATGGGATCCAACCACTTTTAAGCTGCCTTTTTCTTGTTTTGGCACTCACCTGGTGACCACAGTCCTTAACTGTTTCCTGGAAATTTGAGAAAGATGCTCCTGGCAGTTCTTGCTGGTTGGCTTCCGTTGAGGGACAGAGTCCTGAAGCTTTTCAGTCCACCATGTGGATCCCAAATAGCTCTTTTGATGAAATATCTGTTCATGCTGTTTTCCCAATCTCTTACTGGGTTGTCTGTGTTCTTATTGGTGAGTTTTGAGAGTCCTTTATGTACTCGAGATTCAAGTCCTTTGTTGGATATATGATTTGCAAATACTTTTACCAGTCTGTAGCTTGTCTTACTCTCTGAACAGTGTTAAGTTTTAGATTTTACAGAACGAAAAGTTTTTACAAAGGAAAAGTTTTAAATTTTGATAAAATCTAATTTATCAGTTTTGTCTTTTATAGACTGTGCTTTTGGCATCACATTTATAAAAGTTTTTTGTCTAATCTAAAATCAAATATAGAATTTCTCCCATGCTTTTTTTCCCAAAAGCTTTTTATTTTATTTAAGCCTATGATCTCTGTTCAGTGGGTTATTGTACAAGGTGTGAGGTGCAGGTTGAGCATCTTTTGTTTGCACATGGATAGCCAGTTGTTCCCACACTATTTTGGAGAGGACCAGCTTTCTTCATAGCTTCACCTCGGCACTTTTATGAAAAATCAGTTCATAATATTTCTGTGGGTCAACTTCGAGACTCTTTTCTGTCCCACTGATGCATGTGTCTATCCTTTTGTCAATACCACTGTCTCAATGACTATAGTTTTAGAGTAAGTCTTAAAATTGGGTAGTGGGACTCTGACAATTCTATTCTCTTGCAAAATTGTTTTGGGTATTTGATTTTATTTGCCTTTTCATAAATATTTTACAATTAACTTCATTTATTTACACAGACTGTTGATAGATCAATCATGGAAGAACTCAAATCTTAGCTATATAGGGACTTCCAATCCTCAAACACAGTCTGACTCTCCATTACTCAGGCACTCTTTGGTTATTTTCATAGTATTTTATAGTTTGCAGCATTGAGAACTTGTATATATATATTTTTTATTTATACTTCAATATTTTATTTTTTCAGAGTTATTGTAAATGGTATTGGTTTATAAACATCCAGTTGTTCACTGCTTATATACAGATACACAATTTACTTTCCTATACTGACAGTGTAATTGGTGACATTGATTTCAGGAGTTTTTGGTGGATAACCTGAGCTTTTCTACATAGTCAGTCGTATCATCTGTGAATAGTGAGCGTTTTATATTTTTTTCTTGCCAATTTGAATATCTTTGACTTCTTCTTGCCTTATTGTATTCAAGTTGGTATTTTAAATATGAAGCGGAACAGAATTGGTGAGAAAGAATATCCTTACTTTGTTCCCAATTTTAGATGGAAAGTATCCAATCTGTCACCAATAAATATAATATTAGCTGCAGGTTCTTGTACATCAGGTTATAGAATTCCCTCCCCATTCATAATCTGCTGAGAGATTTTATTAGGTAAAAATGGATGCTGTGTTTTGCCAAATGCTTTTTCTGCATCTAGAGACATGAACATATGGTCAGTCAATATGGTGGATTACACTGTTTGATTTTGAAATGTTGAACCAGCCTTGCACTCCAAGATAGATGCCACTTTGTTGTAATGTACTATTCTTTTTTTTTTTTTCGGTACTATTCTTTTCATATATTGCAGTATTCACTCTGCAAATATTTTGCTGAGGATTTTTCATATCTATGATGCTGTCTTGGTTTGGTTTTGATAATAGGGTAATACTGGATTCCTAAAATGAGTTTCCTCTTCCTCTATTTTCTGTAACAGAGTGCATATTATTCCGTTATGGTCTGTGCGTTATTCTGTCTATTATTTCTTCCTTAAATGCTTGTGAGATTTAGTCAGCAAAACCATCTGGACCTGGAGCTTCCATTTTTGAAAGGTTTTAATTTAAAAATGCATCTCTTCAATAGACTGAGAATTTTATCCAGGTTATCTATTTTTCCCCTAGAGTGTTTTGGTGTTTCTTTTAAGGAACTGGTCCAATTCATCTAAGCTGTGAGATCTATGGGTACAGAGTTGTTTGTGGTATTCCCATGTTGTGTGAGGTCAGTAGTAATATCTCCTCTCTCATTCCTGACACTAGTAACTTCCATTTTCTCTTTTTGCCACTGTCACCCTGGATAGCGCAGGTGTTCTCAACCAAAGATGCTTCTGCCCTCCATGGGACATCTGGCAATGTCTGGGGACATTTTTTGTTTGTCAACATGGGGAAAGGACACATAATGTGTGGAGAGGACGGAAGCTACTTTTACTAATAAACAATTTCTGGTTTTACTATTTTTTTTCTGTTATTCTGTGTTCAATTTCATTGATCTTTCTTCTTATCTTTACGATTTCCTTCCTTCTGTTAGCTTTGGATGTATTGTGCTATTCTCTTTCTAAAGTAGAAGCTTAGAGTCTGTGTGTAAAGCCTTTTTCTTCTCCGATGTGGGCTTTTAATGTCATAAAATTTCCCTCTAAGCATTGTTTTAGTCACAAACAAATTCTGATGTTATATTTTTCAATCTGTTAAAAATATTTTATAATTTCCCTTGAGACATCCTCTTTGATCTATGGGTTATTGGAAATGTATTAATTTACAATCTGGGGGGAATTTTACCTATATGATTTCTAATTTGATCCCATTATGGTCAGAGAACATACTTTGCATGCTTTAAATTCTTTTAAATTTTTTAACGTGTTTTATGATCTAAAACGTGTTTAATCTCGGTGAATATTCCATCTGCACTTGAAAAGATCATGTCCATTTTGCTGCTGTTGGGTGCCGTTCAATAAATGTGAATTAGGTAAAGTGGCTACTGGTCTTGTTCAAGTATTGATATCCTTGCGGATTTTTTTTCTGCTTGTTGATAAGAAAGAAGTTTGACGTCTCCAACTATAAGTGTGGATTTGTCTTTTCTTTTTTCAATTCTATCAGTTTTTGCTTCATATATTTTGTATTTCTTTTGTTAGGTGTATACAACGATTATTATTGCATGTTGGTGAACTGACCCTTTTACCATTGTGTAATCTCTCTCTTTATTCCTAGTAATTTTCCTTGTTCCAAACACCACTTTGACATTAATATAACTGCTCCAACTTTCTTCTGATTAGTCTTAGTTAGCATCAATATAATTTTTCATCCTTTCACTTTTAACTTATCTAAATGACAACTGAAGTAGACTTTTTCTTATAATCAAGATATAGTTGATCATTTAAAAAAATCCAATCTGACAATATCTTTTAATTGTTGTGCTTACATTTAATGTAATGATTGATATGGTTAGATTTAGGTCTATCATTTTATTAATTGTTTTCTACTAACCGCTGTGCTTTTGGTTTCTCTATTTCCTCTTTCCTACAATTTTGGGGAGTTAAGTATTTTACGTATTCCATTTTATTTATTGGCTTTTTAATTAATTTGCATAGATTTTTAAGTGGTTACAAAATATACAGTTAACGTCTTGGTGTACACTTCAAATTAATATTTAGGGATAATTAAGGAGGGTCAAAACGTACTTAACATTTTAACAGTCCACTTTGAATTAATATTTTCTGTCAAAGGTAAATATGGAAACCTTACAGCCATATTTTCTACATACTTTTAAAACCTCTCCAGAAAATGTTGTAATTTTTGTTTTCTATTATTATACATGCTTTAAAGAACTTAAGAGGAGGAAAAATAGCCTATCACATTTACCCAGATATTTAACTATATCTGTGTTCTTCTTTCATTCTTAAACTTTCAAGTTTATTGCTGGTATCACTTGCCTTCCACCTTTAGGATTTCCTTTAGCATTTTTTTTTTAAAGCATATCTGCTGGCATCAAATTTTCTTGGTTTTTCTTAATCTGAGAACATCTTTAGTTAGTTTTATTGTTAAAGGACCTTTTCATTGGTTATAGAATTCAGAGCTGACACAGATTTCTAGGCAATATGATTTTTGATGAGAAACCCACTGTCATTGGAATCATCGTTTCTCTATATGTAATGCATCAGTTTTCTCAGGCTGCTTTTAAGAACTCTTCTTCATCTGTGATTTGCAGCAGTTTGATTGCAATGTGTCTGGATGTGGTTATGTGGTTTTCTTTGAGTTTACCCTGTTTATTGCTTGCTGAGCTTCTTTAATCTGTAAATTCATGATTTTCATCAAATTTGGGATGTTTCCAACCATTATCTCTTCAAATACTTTTCTGTACTCATCTCTTTTTTTTCTGAGGAACACCAATAATGTGAATGCTAGATTTTCTTATATTATCCCACAAGTCAATGAGGCTCTGTGCACTTTTTTCCCCAATCTTATTTCTCTTTGTTATTCTGATGGGACAGTTTGTGTGGATCCATTTTCAAGCTTACTGAATCTTTTCTTTATCAACTCCAATCTGCTACTGAGCCTATCCAGTTATTGTATTTTCATAATTATATTTGTCACTTCTAAAGTTACTAAAATTTAGACCCATCAAGTGATTGTATTTCCCTTACTGTAATTTTTAGTTCTAAAATTTCCAGAAATATTTCTATTTCTCTGTGTTCTAGTTTGCTACCTGCCAGAACGCAATATACCAGAAACAGAACGGCTTTTAAAAAAGGGAATTTCATAAGTTGCTCGTTTACAGTTCTAAGGCTGAGAAAATGTCCCAATTAAAACAAGTCGATAGAAATGTTCAATCAAAGGCATCCATCCAGGGAAAGATACCCTGGTTCAAGAAGGCCATTGAAGTTCACGGTTTCTTTCTCAAGTGGAAGGGCACATGGTGAACACAGTCAGAGTTTCTCTCTCATCTGGAAGGGCACATGGCGAGCATGGCGTCATCTGCTAGCTTCTTCTCCTGGCTTCCTGTTTCATGAAGCTCCCCGGGAGGCATTTTCCTTCTTTATCTCCAAAGGTCGCTGGCTGGTGGACTATGTTTCTTCTGGCTATGTTGTTCTGCTCTGCTCTCTCTGAATCGCCTTCATTCTCCAAAATGTTTCCTCTTTTATAGGACTCCAGAAACTTCTCAAGACCCACCCAAATAGGTGGACACATGTATGTCACCTAATCCAGCTTAATAACCACTCTTGATTAAATCACATCTCCAGGGAGATGATCTGATTACAGTTTCAAACATACAGTATTGAATAGGGATTATTCTGCCTTTATGAAATGGGATTTTGATTAAAACATGGCTTTTCTAGGGGACATACATCCTTTCAAACCAGTACACTCTCCTAGAATTTCTTTCTTTCCATTCATTTCAGAAGTATTCACTTTCACCTCATGGAGCACAGATATAATTGCTTTAAAGTTTTTGATATAAATTTCAATATCTGGGTCATCTTGGAGTTGGTATCTACTGATTGTCTTTTGTGAGTTGTTGAGATTTTCCTGTTTTTCTGTATGTTGAGTAATTTTAGATTGTGTTATAGATATTTGAATGTTGTGAGATTCTAAACCCCTTTAAAATCCTCTGGAGAGCATCGATTTTTTTTATTTGCTTTAGTAGGCAAATTAACATGGTCTCAGATCACAAAGTCCTGACCTCCTTCTTTGGGCTTTGGTTGTAGTGTCAGTTTAATTTTCCACGCCTTGGCTGGAAGGTGGGCACTGGTCCACACAGTAGTTTAGATTTCAAGGGCTTTTGGTAGGCTATTTTCAGCTCAGTTCAATGCATGAGTGTTAAGAATGAGCCTGGGTTTATGGGATCCCTTTCTTGAGCTCCCTCCTCTCTGTGGTTTTCCCCACACGCCTTGATACCAAAGGGGCCCTTGCCTCTTGTTTGCTAGCTGGGATTTTAGCCTCTCTGCTTTGTTCTGCAATTCTCACAAATAGGTCTGTTTATGGAGCAAGAGAAAAAAGGGAGAAGAAAGTAACAGGGATTCTCTTTATACTCTTTGGACCACTGAGCCCTTTTAACCAGTTGCTCTGGTCAAGAAGAAGAGCTTTAAAAAGACTAAAAAGAAAAAAATAAAACAAAATAAAAAAGTAATAAACAAAAAACCAAACAAACACAAAAAGAAGGGCTTTTTATGTGTTGTAGGTCCCTATGAGGCTGCCACTGCGACCACCACTACAGAAATGTAGCTGTGTGACAGCTTGCTTTGGGGCAAGCTGGGAGAGAAAAAAACAAAACAGAACAGGAAGTACTCTCTCTATCCTGCAAGGGTTTCTCTTTTTCAGGCCTTTTAAAAAGACAGGGATTCTCTTGATACATTTTCTGTCTGCCTCAGCTGCATAGTCCTGGGATTTAGGCGGCCCTGAGAATAAAGCCAGGAGGTATAGGAGGAACACACAAAACCAGGAAACTCAACATTGTATCAGTCTTCAGGTTCTGACTTCTCTCCCCAGTCTGCCTGCTATCATTTACTTTTCAGAATCCTCTGGTAGTAGTTGCTTTATGTCTTCTGTCCCTACTCTATCTTAACTAGAACTAGACTGACTTTGAATTTAAAACTACTCTTTTTCCTATTGCAAAATAAAAGAACTTCTAACTGCCCTAATGTCTGAGCTGAGTTGCACAATTGGTATCTCGATATTTTGCAAAGTGGATTCGTTAACCAGACCAAGACACTGGCAATGTGATGTATAGATAGTTTCATAAAAATTTCATAGAGTGATTAACGTCATTCTACCTTAAAATGGATCTAAGTACCAAAATCACATCAAGTTACACTTTTAACACATACCAGATTGATTAAGAGCTACTGCCATGTTTCTGAAATTCTCTTACATGGAGGCAGAAAATTTATACATTATAAAAGCTGTTTTTTGCCCCCCAGCACATCAAGGTAGGTCTGTGTGCAGGTGTATATACCCAAGAGGAGGTATTACATGGGAAGAGTTTAATGACTTGATTCCAACTTACTCAAGGAGCTCCAAGGTGATGGTTCCTTTGGGTTCTGCTTCTACACTCTTCCCCCAGAACTTGAGTTTGGGATAGATCGAACCATGAAAGATGAAATCATTGTGCAATCCTTCGGCATGAAACGCACTAATTGGGGGGTGATGGCTGACCTGCTCAGAGATGAGTCTGAACCCAAGGTCATCTCTTAAAAAAAAAAAGCAGCATTGTAATTGTACATTATTGTTCTTTCAGTCAAAATGTAATGCAAAAGTTTCAAAGAAACAGGCTCAAGAAAGAAACAATTCTTTATCTTCCTGATGAAAGAACAACTTAACATATCAGAAATTATACAAATGCAACCCGAACTAAACCCCATGCTATTATGATGCTAGCTACTTGAATGCATGAAAGTAAAAAACATACACAAGAATTTGGGTGATCTGCATGAAACTATAATATTAAGCATACAAATTTAAAACTTATTGTCCCATTTATATTAAGATAGAGAAATCTAGTGTGTCCACTTTAAAATATGTGTGGAATAAATAACATAAAAACTTGCATAGAAAAGAAGAGGAGGATACAGAGAAGCGAAAGCCAAGTGAATTCCCTTAACTGTGCAGGCAAACAAAACTGTACTTTATGGCAACAGTATAATTTAGGTTGATATATTTTATATGGTTATTAGAAAAGGAAATTCATTTCTTATGATCTCCATAAGGTTTAATGGATTCATTACTTATGATTAATGATTTCTTACAATTGTATTTTCACACGTTTCAATATTTTCAACACAGCCCCCAAAATACTAAGTAAAAAAAAAGCAACAACATAAAATGCTCCAGCCACACAAAATTGTTCTTGGTAACACTCAAAATACATTTCTTCCCTCTTAAATAACACAAATCCAACAATGTATATGGAATGCAGTGAAAGATCTCACCGAACTAATTCATAAGTCTCTCCCAGCAGCGGATTGAAAGGCTTTCCAGTACGTTCCCACTGAGAAGCAACTGCAGATACAGCAAATGCGGCCACACACTGCGGGACAGAGCAGGGAACAAGTTAAAAATAGCCTACCTTGCTTCTCACTCTTTCAGGAAGTGAAATTTTGCTGAAGATAGTAATTTAAAAATTATTTTGAAGAGTTTAATTACTTTGGGTTTTTAATCTGGCTCTAGCAACTTAATACAGAAACTTGAATTTTCAGAGTGAAAATCTTTTCATATAGTGCATTCCCAACTGTGGTTTTATAACATGCTAAGGATGCTACAAATTCTTTTAAGGACTTTTTAAAAAACTCTTAAACACCAAATTACTTTGAATTTGCATAACTTTTTAAGTCATAACACTTCTAGAATAGCAGACAAAAATGCAAAACTGGTAACATTGGTGTGAAGTCCAATGAAGTTGGGAAAAGCTGATTTATATAAATCAAAGAACAGAAAGATTCTGTTTAGAAAGCTTTGTGTGTTTGAAGGAGAATGTGTCTACAGTGATCTGCCTGTGTCTGGTCCATTCACATGTTTCATATAAACATCTTCTATTTAAAAGAAAATAAGACAGCTCAATTCCCTATCTTCTGGTTTAATTGTAATTGTAGTGTGTATACACATACGTACACATGAGTTAAACAAATATATATATATATTTGTGCGTATTCATTCCTACTTGGAAATACCCTGAGAAAGTCTGAAAGAAGGAAGGTTGAATTTATTTCCCCCCCAAAATCCAAAGTTACACCTAAAATTAAGACTTAGAAACAGCTCCCCAATATCCAGTTTAGTTTACAGACCACTTTCGGCTCCCTACAGTCACGTCAGTCTTTCTGATATGGAGGCACTCTTGACCAGAGGACAGGCAAGAGTAACAAAAGCAGAGGACACTCCAGACACGCTGATTACGTGTGGACCAGATTTCTGGCCTCACACGGGACCTGACACTTTCGTGGGGGGTGTGAGAAGAGGAGTGGCGGTGCTGAGGCAGAGCAGCCCCACCCCCCTTCCAGGGCTTCCTGACACCCACCTGCATCCTTTCCACGGGATCAGCAAGCGAGCTGGCCTTGTGGATGAGGTACGTGTGCTCCATATACTCAGTCAGGCGCTGCAGGAAGCTTAAAGGTTCATTAAATATAACTGGCATCGTGATCTTGGAGAGTTCCTATAAAAAAAAATGGAAAACTGTTATGTCCATTAGACATAGCAAACTTATCTGCTGCTGGCTGTCTTCACATAAAATGATCCTGGAAAGGAGATCCTAGAAAACAGCAACCTATGAAATTTAATTAGTGTCAGTTCAATTTCACAAATTTCTCCAAAGATTGCCCAAACGCTCCTTGGCTTCATACTTTAGTCTAGTGGAGAGCATGAGATGATGACTGTTAATAAGTGAGACTTAAGACTTAGATCAGAACTAGGAAATGGGATATGAAGGTGATGGGGACACAACAAATGTCTGCATAATGGGTTGAGGACAAACCATATGTACCATTTTTGTGAGTAATTTCCCAAAAGAAAGTTCAAACAGAGTTTTCGACTGACAACACTGAACTTCTTGAGCACTCAAATCTAGCATAAATTGTGAACTAGGGTGCTGAAAAGCTGCTGTGCATTTTACAGAATTAATTTTAAAATCTGCCACCGTGACATGACACAATTGCAGTAGACTCTCAGAAATAATTTAATGATTGGGCGGGGGGTGTGTGTCTCTGACCGTCAGCACATTTTCAACCTTCTGTTTGCCTTGTGCCGTCACCAGGCAGTAACACCACGAAGCCTCTTCAATAATTGAATGAGTCACGAACTTCTCCAGGTATTCTCTGGTTAGCAGGAGGAATAGTCCGATCATCTTTTCAACCTTCTCCCTTCCACTCATAGGCTTCCCACAGGGATCAGATCTCCCATGCAACCTGCTGGTCAAGGTCCCACCGGCAGGTTCCGTCCTGAGTGGGCAATCCAGGCTGAATGCTACCTGACTTCTCTGATAGTTTTTCTAAACGCCCACGTTCTTAACAATCTACACAATAAAAAATAATGCATCCTTCACAAAACTGTAACCGAAGCACATAAAAATACTCTAAGTTCATTCATAGCCATAAAACACTGCAGAACAAGGAGAGACATTTAGCAGCTCAACCTAATTAAGAGAAATGATTTATTGCTGCCTTGCTGGGGAGACTAGGAATTTCAGGAGATGAAAGAAGAGGAAAGAAGGGAAGAAGGGAGGGAAGGAGGGAGGAAGGAAAAGAAAGAAAGAAGTCTCAACAATATACACTATAAGAGCTCATTAAACCCAGAAGTTCACTGCTGGGGGGCAAGTCAAGAAAATGGGGACTACCCAAGTTTATCATAATTAAGACTTTCCAGGCTCTTCCTTCTACTTAAAAAATGTCAGTATTATTTTTTTCTTGAAAAAATAACATTCATACATAACTCTTTGTGTAAAATATAACAATATGAAAGTAAAAACATGAAAATGCCTCTTCACTTCCCTTTCCTTTTCATCTCCCCAGCACCATCGACTGTGTGAGATGCATTCCTATGTATTTACACATAATATGTATATACAGATACGCATTACCGTTTATTTTGAGCTTGTGTATTGACTCGACTTGCTTTTTTCCCCTTTCCTGGTATTTTACATACATCCATGCAAGTCCATCAAGCTCCCTGCACTTGCGAGATGATGGAAGGGTCAGACCACTGAACCGGACTGGGCTCCCACTGCCCCCTTGCCTTTTACTAGCTGTGTGACCTTGGCCCAGAGAAACCCTGTGCCTGTCTATTCATCATCACCATGGGACTAATAGTATGTACCACAAAGTGTTGTTATAAGAGTAAACTAAATGAGTTGATATTTGCAAAGCACTCGGACCAGTTTTGAGCTCACTAATACGTGCTTGTTAGATAAGTTTTAAAAGTCCACACATAGATATATCAGGACATATTTAATCATGTATCTTTTAAGCATGGGGGCAAATACTGCTTTAAAGTAGATTATGCTAAGCAGAATTTTTAGGTCAAAGTTATACAGTCAAAAAGTCTGACATATTACATCAAGTTAAATGTCTTCCAAAATATTTCACAAATTTATATTCTCACCAATACTGCATGAGAGCCAGATTTTCTTTTAACATCAAAGAGAGGTATATTACTACCAATCTAGACATGTCCATGCCTTTTCATGAAGCAACTATCTGAGCACCTCTATGCACCAGGCACTGTTCCAGACCCTGGAGTAAAAGCCTCATTGCAGCCAACACTTCCCCAGAATGCCTGCTCCTCTTCCCTTCACCCTTGTACATTCCACCCCTATTTCAAGGCCTGGCTCAACACCCCACCCCAAATAATTTATGTCCACCTGGAACCTCAAAATGTGGCCTTATTTGGAAATGGGGTCTCTGCAGATGTAATTATGGTAAGGATTGAGAGGTTATGTTGGATTTGGGTGGGCCCTAAATTTAATGAGACAGAAAAGGAAACAGAGAGGAAGGCAATGTGAAGACGGAGGCAGAGGGGAGGGGTATGTATCTACAAATCAAGGAACGCTGAGAACTGCCAGCTACCCCCAGATGCTAGGAGACAGGCAGGGAACACACTCCCCTCAGAGCTTCCAGAAAGAAGCAACCCTGCTCACACCTTGATATCAGACTTTTGGCCTCCAAACTGTGAGGGGATATATTATTGTTTTAATTTCTCAACCACTGTGGCTCTCAGCACGCTTTGATTGCATTCTCCTTCAAACTCCTGAATCAGAATCTATTGTCACAGGGTACCGCATTCTCACAGGTTAGAAGACAGTACCCGCTGCGATGCTGTCTGTGCTAGCCGGCTCGCCTGGCTAATGCAGTTCCCGAAGGAAGCGACAAAGTCTTATAAACTTAGAGTGCGTCCCCGTCACCTCAGGGAGGGAAGGGCTCCTTGCAGGCGCTCCCACCCCAGAGGCGCCTGAGCTTATCACGCTGTACTGGACTTTTCATTTCCTCCATTGAACTACAAGTCCTTTGAGTTAAAACACTCTTGTTTGATGAAGGCAAAATTTAACACCAAAAAAGTTAACAGTGTTTATCTCAAGGGGTTGCTGATATCGGTCATTTTAATTATCTTCTTTATGCTTTTCTACTTTTTCAAAATTATTCAAAATGAATAGGTATTGTTTTTCTAATCAGGGTTGAGACAAGAAATATTACTTATAAACCTCACACTTTCAGACTGGCGGTAAAATAAGGACGAGGGAAGGCAACAAACTTGTACCATAGAAACTGGACTGCCTTACAACAGGCACATTTATAGAGATGCTAACCATAAAATGTACAAGAGAAAGTCAAAGAGTATAAATGGTAGGGTGGAAAAAGAAGAGAAACAAATGTAGGTTCCAAGCAGCCCAGTCCTAAGCGCCACAGGCAGGAAAGTGGCTAAAAGAAGGGCCCTTGAAATCCAAAGCCCGGGCTCAGATCCCAGTTCTACTGCTTACTGCACGTGTGACCATGAGCTAGGACCTTCCATCTCTCCAAAGTAGGGTAATTTCATTACCTGCCTCACAGGGAGCTGGTGCAAATTATATGAATGAATGCATATAAAACCCTTGGAACAGGGCCAGGCATACATAAAACAACACGTTATCCAGTAACATTATAATTAATATTACACACGACCTCCAAGGTGGCATTGGGGCAAGGATGCTTTGAAGGCCGGGACACTTCACCTCGACCCTTGGAGGCTGAGCTGTAGAGCAGCTGCTCAGACAGCAGCATGGCTTGTGGGTTCAGATCTTAAAAGGGGGAGGCAGTGAGGGAAAGGTCATCTGCTCCTCCTAAAGCCTCAGCCGGGGGGTGGGGATGTCATCTGTAATTCCTGTTGATGGACTTCTCAGTGTCCGATAGATGGATGTCCTATCCACACACCAAGGCAACAGGGACCTGCTATTACGGCAGCTGTCCCTTGGCTAGTATATGACACAGACTGTACAAATTCTGGCTCAGCTCTCTTCCTGCTTTTTACATTTCACTTTGCTGTGCACAAAAGGATGCGGTTTATTTTAAAGGAATAAAGAAAACTTCAATTATCTGTGAGTTTGGTTCTAACTTCTCCCCTTCCCCCGCCCACCCCAAAAGAAGACTCTAAAGCCTGACTGCGAAAATAAGAAAGGTCTGGGTAACAAGGCGTTTTAGCCCTTCTCTTACGAGGTGGCTGGAGAAGAATGGGAGTGCTTGCACGAAGGTGGTTTTGCTTTGTTTTCTCAGGAATGCTAACCTGGGGGCTCTAAAGAGTTGAAAAAATCACTGTGTACATTCCCAATTTGTTACATATATCTCCATGGGGAAGTACACAAGCAGAATGGGTCAGGAAAGTGCCTATTTGGGATCAGTTGCTCAATGCCAGTTGGCTGGGCTTCACAGGAGTTATCAAGTAAATAAAAATCTCTGGAGATCAAGGCAAGAAGGTCATGTTTTTATCACCAGTTAAATGGGTAGATTATTTCTCAATCATGAGAAAAGCTCCCCAAATTCTAAAGATAAAGGTAATTTGATTTCAATTTTATAATCTAGAATAAATAATTTAACCACCTTTCTATTTCTTTTAGTAACTCAGAATGTAAATATTCAAGGAAATGAAAAGTTAACCACCTGGAACCAAAAACTTCTAGAACGTCCCTAGAGGAACGCCTTCAGAACCCTGTGTTAGGCAATGGTTTCTTAGACTTTGTTCCATAAGCACAAGCAACAAAAGAAAGAAATCAATTAATGGGACGTCATCAAAATTAAAACTTTTGTGCATCAAAGGACTTTATCATGAAAATAAAAAGACAACCACAAACTGGAGAAAATATTTTGAAATCACACATCTGATACGGATTTAATAATCAGAATATATAGATTCCTACAACTCAACAGCAAAAAGACAAATAACCGAATTTAAAAATAAGCAAAAGATTTGAATAGACATTTCTCCAAAGAAGATATACAAATGACCAAAAAGCACATGAAAAGATGTTCAATATCATTATCCATTAGGGTAATGCAAATCAAAAGCACCATGAGATACTATTTCACAACTACTAGAATGGACAGTGTTAAAAAAGAAAAATGGAAAATAAGTGTGGGAGAGAATACGGAGAAAAAGGAAGACTTGCTCATTGTCGGCAGGAATGTAAAATGGCGCAGTCACTGTGGGAGACAATCTGGCAGTTCCCCAGAAAACTGAACATATGATGCAGCAATCCCACTTCTGGTTTTGCTTTGTTTCTTGAAAGCAGGAACTCAAATATATTGGCACACCGTAAACAGTATTATTCACAACTGTCAAAGGATGGAAGCAATCTAAGTATCTATCAACAGATGAGTGGATAAATAAAACGTGGTATATCCAGAGAACAGAGTATATTATGCAGTCATAAAACAGAATGAAGTTCTGATTCCTGCTACAATATGGATGAACCTTGAAAACTTCATGTTAAGTGAAATAAGCCAAACACAAAAGGACAAATATTGTATGATCTCACTTATAGGAAGTAATTAGAACACGCAAATTCACAGAGTCATAAACTAGAATACAGGCAACCAGGAGCCAGGGTAGGAGTAGGGAATGGAAAGTCAATGCTTAATTGGTAGAGTTTCTGTTTGGGGCAAAGGAAAAGTTTTGATAATGGAGGGTGGCAGCACAACACTGTGCATGTAATTAACACCACTGGACTGAATATCTGAAAGTGGTTAAAATGGGGAAAATTAGGTTGTATATAATGTAATAAATTAAAAAAAAAAATCACAGGACTATACAACACAAACAGTGAACTATAATGTAAACTATGGACTGCAGTTAACAGTATAATTATAATAATGTTGCTTCATCAGTTGTAACAAACGCACTACATTAATGCAAAGTGTCAATAATAGGGAAACCTGGGGGGAAGGGGAGTGGAGGTATATGGGAATTCTCTACTTTCTCTGTTAATTTTTCTGTAAACCTGCAACCTTCTTTGGAGGAAAGACAGAAAGAATTGAGAGAACATATGCACAGAAATCCAGATTGCCATAAAAATAACCTAGACTCTCAGGAGAGTATAAAATGTTATTTTAGGGTGGGCCACGGTGGCGCAACAGGCAGAGTTCTCGCCTGCCATGCCAGAGACCTGGGTTTGATTCCCAGTGCCTGCCCATGCTAAAAAAAAAAACACTAAAAAACCTATTTTAAAGTATAGCAATGAGCTTGCAATTTCATTGTCTTTATCGGTTTATAATTATTTTTAAATAATCATACAATTATTTTAATTATTAAAATCTACAGATCCCTGGACATGTAATGAACCTTTGGTGATGCAAATTACACTTTATTTTCCTCTCTCAGAGTTCTTAGAAATTTACAGATGCACTGTTTTTCTTTCTACTACAAGGAAGTTTGGCTCTAGATACTGCATACAACTAATTAGTAGGTGTGCATATTCCAATAATAAGAAAAGCAACAATGTGCGTTATGAAGGTCAAGTTCCAGGAAGAAACATTAGCTAGGATACTCTTATCACTGAGAGCTTCAGTCAGCTGGAAAAATTAAATATTTATGCTAGACAATTCTATCTCGTGACCCAGCTAAAAGCAAAGTTTAAATTTATCCATGCAAATTAATACCAACCAATGATGAAACTGAAGAAATTCTTAATTTCAATTGCTCATCAGCTGACAAACTGAGAAAACAGAAAAGAGAGAAGGCTGCTTCTTCACTTGAGCACTATTTAAAACAAGCTGAAATCAAGGCCAAGTTTGATCTCCACTGAAATTGAAAATGTTTTATAACTGTATCACTGAAATGACCAAACTTATAAATACTTAAAACCTGGTTGACAGAGGAAAAAATCCACTTTAGTGTTAGGCTCTGTTTCAAGGGCTGGCAGAGTCCTCGCCCAGGTGTGCGACCCCAGCACAGGTGGCCTGACGGTAGCAGTCTTGGCTCTGCTCCTCGCCTGGCGCTGGGGCTTTCCTCCGTGAGACCTCAACCTCCACAGTCACCAAGGATACAGAAGGAACGTACCCTTTCTTAGATGTAAGGTCTCTAACGGTCAAACGTCTCTTTCCCATCTTGTGCTACTCAGTTCCTTCCCTCTGCAAGATTTCTAGCACACTCTTTTACGGCGGCATGTGAGGTTCTTGCCATCTGAATTCCACTGAGTGTCCCCAAAGCAATCACTCTGAGACACTGTGAGAAAGCACTCCTGGAACCACACAGATGGAGACCTGGAAAAAGCCTGCTGTCCTCCCACCTTCTAATGCTAGTTACCACAGTTCCTCGGCTCCCACACACTGGGCCAGGATAAACATGCCCGGGGTACGCATGGAGGGCGGAAAGAACACACTTAGAAATGAAGGGAAACGGAGCAGGAAAGGGGAGTGTGTGTGTGTGTGTGTGTAAATGGAACTGAAATCTGGGCACTTTAATGCAACCAGTGAAAAAAACAGGGAAGAAAATAACAGGAAAAGCTACGAGGAAAAAAATATCCAACAAAAGACTATTCCTTGGCTGTCTGGTAGCTGAACATTTTCAGAGTTGGGAGCGGTGCAAGTCTCCTCTTTGGAGATACTTAGTCAGAGGCTGGACAACCAGCAGGTAGGATGTGGAAGGAGAATTTAAGCACGACACCAGCAGCGGTCTTCAAATTGCATTAATCTGAGGTTTACAAAGACATTCCAGGGATGGCTTTAAGAATTGCCCTCTGGATGCTCACCTTCCACATGCTTTCTCACCTCCACACCAAGAGGCCTCAAGAACGCCCAGCACTGGAGACTCCGTGCCAGTGCTCTTTTCCTACCTCTCCTTTCACAACTGCCCTTCTTCTACTTTGGGGGCGGGGGAGAGGGAGGGGGCCGCACACCGTGCACAATACTGAATCATATTCAGAGCACGCAGTTAAGGGAGATTGAGAAATGCAGTACTGGTATCTGCGAAGCCTCTCTTAATTAAGGTATCATTAATCTGCATTAGGCCCCATGTCTTCCCCATTTCAGTTAAGGGAAACACATGACATTAGAAGCAGGTCTTCGGGCCTGTGTTGAATACTGTGAAATCAAATCATTGTAGACTGGGGTGGTGGGAAGTGCCCAGTTTTATTTTAACTACCTTACTTCTTATAGGGCCTGATTTTCAAGTTGGCATTTATAATACGCCAGGTTTGGCAGCGCTCCGTATATTATCTAGCTCTCTATCTATGTCAGATTTAGAATTCAAAGATGGAATGGTTGTCATAGTGACAAATACTAACATGTTTATGTGAATTCAAAAATAACCATAATGCCTGACAGAGAATCCAATCTAGCAACCAGGCTTGGCCCTAAGGTTACGTAACAGATATTCTATATCAACTGAATGAGCTAAATCTGCAGTTTTGAGGAAAATACATTTAAAACTTATGATGAGATACAAAGCACTTCACCAAAAAAAAGTAACATACCAGCAAAGGTGCATTTCAGTAAGAAACATTTTCATCTTCTCCACCTCTTCTCAATATTGCAAGGAGACAGCTACGTGAACAGGAATTTGCAGAGCCTGGAGAAGCCCCTCTGGTATGTTTCCTAGACGCTGAGGAGCCTGGGACTCCAGTGAAAGGGAACAAAATCCTTGGGGTTCCAAAACTTGCTTTCAGTAACATTAAAGGAAGTCCTAATAGAATTTCCAGTTTACAGATTATAAAAAGTACTTTTGATACCATCCTACTATCAGACTTTTGGTATGTAACTAGAAAGGAGTCAAAGAACGGAATGACACTGCTAGATACCAAAACCCCACAAAACTCCTACTCCCATGTATCTATTAACATTAGCAAGGTTCTCGGTCCTTGCATTTATTAAAAAAAAAAGTTATTGAAAATCCTGTTTCATTCTAGCAATAAGTGATAGCCATTCTCAGATATCTAACCCCAAGTGAAAAAACAACTTCACTAAAAAACATCTAACCATTTATGTTTATAATTTATTAAAATTTTGTAATGTTTGCTATTTTGACCACTCACATATTACCAAGAATAACTTGAGGCAGAAGTGTTTTAGTACTAAAGTCTAATGGTCATAGGATATAAGTTTTTAAGTTTTAATATCCATAAGTAATTCTGTGATAGCTTAGTATGATACAGTGATCAATAAAAGATCTTCAAAGATAAAAACATTAAGTTAGGACAACATTCTATGAGAAACATGGAATGGAACTAAGAATTTTCCAATTACTAAAGAACAGTTTGTTCAGACATTCACTTAACACAATGATGGTGGCAATAAAAATCTCTATGGTATCTCACCTTTAAGAGTGAGATGACAACTTTGCTTTAAAAAATCAGTATTTATAATATACCAGGACCTCTGTCATCTGCACGACAATCCAGGGTTGGCACACGCACACTCCTGAGAGTGAGGGCGGCCACACACTTGGCCCCTTGCACCTCACTTGCCTCACCCAGTCCCGGCCCTTGTTTCCAGAGTCCCTAATAAACACCTATAACCTAATTTAGGGGTGAGCCCTGCTGAGGAAGCCTTACAGCAAAGGGATGAGAGAGAAGGGTAAAATATAGGATAATGGGATTATTGGATTAAAGAGTTCTTCAGTAAAGGGACAATGGGAGTAAGGAAATAAAGGACAAAGTTTCAAATTATTAACCAATAGTAATATTACTTCTAAGGGGCTGGGAATTTGTTGGGTAAAAAGCTTCAATTCACAGAGAGGTTTAGGATTGAATTGCAGTTATGCAAAGTAAGTACTCATTTTACATATAATCCAACATTTTGATAACATAATCCTGTCTAAAATGGATTGGGAGAAGAAAAGAAGCATATCACCAGTTTTGAACATCTAAGTCTCTATATTCATTTTCAGGAAAAAAGCAAAGCAACACGTGTATGTCTGTGAATGTGGAGGAGACGGAGCAAAGCAAGCCTGGCTGGAGGAGCTGCCGAGCACTGGGCGCCCAGAGGACAGATGCCTGAAGAATCTCAGACCTTCCTTCCTGATGAACACAAACTTGTACTGAGACCATCCCCAGCAGATAAGCTGCTAGAGTGCGTTGTAAACAGCCATGTGTTCTGAATGATGACACTACATCATAAACATCAGAAATCAGGAGCATTAATGATTTCAGAAAAAGCCTGGGCCCTCTGCAGTGCAGGACTGTGAACCTGTCATCTGCAGGACCTTTACAGCCTCCACGCAGACCTGGCACCTCCTCAGGGTGGCAGAGGCCCTGGAGAAGGGTGTGAAAAGCTATGGCTCAGTATCAAGTTTCCTTGGCTACATTTTTTTTTTTTTTTTTTTTTTTAAGGTACATGGTCCGGGAATCAAACCCGGTGTCTGCATGGAAGGTGAGCATTCTACCACCAACCACCTGTGCACCTCCCTGGCTACTTTTACCAAATTAAGAAACCGGGAGTGTGAAGCAAAGGGAAGAGACACCTGAAATGGTATGAACATGGTTTCTGTAATTCAGATTTACCTACACAAAGAGGACCTAAAGTAAAGTACTTGCATTGTTAAATGTAACAGAATCATAAAAGTATAATGGGGGAGTTTTTAAAAAATGCCTTCACTTTGAAATTAAGTGTAATAATACCTACAGATAATACCATTTTCTGTATTTTGGGCTATTTTCTTCTGTGGGCACTGAGAAAAGACAGACACTCTTTGGTGGGCAATGAGAAAAGATACTGGAAGGAGTTGATACCCAAAAAAAAAAACCAGTATAAAAAATTTACTCTAGGGATAATATTTGGATTTCTCTCTCAAGAGGCACCTTATTTTTAATCTGCATATAGATTAAATGCAAATAACCAGGACTTACACCTTTTGACTAAATGTTTCTGCTGCTTACAAGTGGGTTTTCCTACATCAGATCATATCCAAAACATGATAACTTCCAAATGCTGGATGATATCCCTCCAATACACATTAATAAATGTTCTTCAAGAACTTTAGTCTCTTATAGAACCCTTGGCAGACAACATTTTCCAAAATAGTATTTCCCCTGCAGTTTTCTGTGTTTTAAATCAGCAAGCTCTATAGATTTAAGTTACAAAACACATTCTGTGGAGCCCTTCCAACCCAAACAGCTCTGCCTTTATTTGTTTTATTTTGTTTCTGATTCATCACAAGTGTTTATTTGTACAAATAGCTCTGCATCTGAAAATAAAAGATAAACCACTGTTCTTTCAAAGCCTGAAAAGTAAAATTCAACGTATCATTATTTCCCATCTTTCAAGGGGATGGTCCATTTTAGTTTACACCAAATGCCTGCTTTAGGCATAAGCAGACAGGTTGTTGTTGGTCATAAGCCTGAACAAATTCACACCACTACCAGTAAAGGTGACATCCAGTGAAAAACAGGAGAAGGTAGGAGACACATCCAGGGAAGAGAAATACAAACCATAATGGCCAGAAAGTTAAGACATGTCTGAATTTTCATAAAAACTCCTTTGGCCAAATAGCCTTAGCCAGATGTAAAACCAATTACAAAGTAACTCAGAAAAGCATTTTTCAACCTGTGGGTTTGATTCAGTGTTAAACTGTGAAATCAATTTAGTAAGTTGGAATCAGCACTATTTTAACATAATAGAAAATATCATTTGTAGTCATGATACTATTTTTTTGTGAATCTGATTTTAATTTTATATACACACAGATAAAACCTATTTGCAGACTGGATCACAATGGTAAATATATTTATTGAGGGTTTGAAAAACACTGAGAGAATATAAATAAATATTAATTTTTGCCCTGAAACCTTCTGTTCCAGGGATTAATGTGTATAATTAATATCTTATTTTAAGAACATACATATATATTTGTGTCTATATATTTGGTTTGTCCTGATGAATCCTACTGTAATCTAAACAGAATCAGAGCCCAGTTGTGATTAACTGCTAATAAAAACAACCACTTACTAACACTATAATAAACCAGGGACTATTCTAGATATTTTACATAAGTTTTCTCATTTGTTTCTCAATAAATCTATAAGGTATGAATTATTACCCTAATTTTAGAGAAGAGGAAAAACTAGAGAGAGAAAGCAATTCCGCAAGATCTTATAGTTAGAAAGTGGCACAGCTGGTAGAAATTTCACATTATCCAGCTACAAAACTTGGCCAAACTGCTCTCCACACAATGGGATTCAGAAAACACTTCTTCAAAATGACTATTTCTTCCTCGCCCTTACGTGGGCCCTGGCTCCCAGGGGTATAAATCTCCCTGGCAATATGGGACCTGACTCCAGGGATGAGCCTGTCCTAGCATTGTGGGATTGAGAAAACCTTCTTGACCAAAAGGGGGAAAAGAAATGGAACAAAAACAAAGTTCCAGTAGCTAAGAGATTTTAAATAGAGTTAGGAAGTCATTCTTGAGGTTATTCTTATGTATAGTATAGATATAGAAAAAGAGCATTTTCTTACAATGAAAAGTTATACGAAAGCTGTATTAAATGGCATAAAGACTGACTCAGTTCTGTCAGTAAAACTTAATACAAGACTTCTCCCAATTTCTGATTCTCATAGGTTCTAGTTCTCTCCATCACTTCTTTTTTGGGTGGGGGGGTACATGGTCCAGGAATCGAACCCGGGTCGCCCGCATGAAAAGCAGGCATTCCAACCACTGAACTGCCCACACACCCTTGCCATCATTTTTAAGCAAACACTCAAAAGATATACAATTAAATATATAACTGCTTAACGCTATATTACAAAATTGAGCTAATTTACCATTCCAATACATTTTCTAAGGATGCTCCAGATACTGAAGTCATTTCTGGAAAACATAGGGGATGGCAAGCTTGTTCTGAAAAGAGAAGAGAAAAATAAAGATTTAATTGTAATGCCATTGACACTGGGAAGAGAAAACTATTGTCATTAACATGAGAGTCACACGTATGGAGACACATTACAAATGTCGAGCATCAGATGAGCGGATCAGGGTAAACCTGGGGTTGAACCTGTCCGCTGCTATTATGGTTACGGAAAGGACTTCAGAGCAGATTAATCAGTCCTGGGTCTTCAGAATTGTTCTGATCCTATTCTTCAACATTCTCCTTTTCCTACTGAAGTACCCAGAGCCTTGTTCTTTGGGGTCAGGCTGTTTGAACCATCTCAAAGGTACACTACCCCTTCAGGAGATGGCACACTGGACTCTGCTGTTTGGGCTCAAGGCATGCTGACCATATGCTGAGCTCTAATACTTAATAGAGACTATATTCTATTCCAGCTGCTAAACAGCATAAACAAAATACCATCACAGAGTCTATTCTTAAGGTGTTAAAGAAATCACATGGGCAAATGTAAACAAACTGTAAGAGCTAAAGCAAAATTCAGGCCCTGAATCATACACTAGTACTTTTCCAAGGACAATGACATTGAATAAAATCTAGCAGCTCTGGATACATTAAAAAAAAAAAAAAGTCCTTAAAAATGAACTTCTAAAGAAAAAGCATTTCTAAAGCCCCTGCAGGATTTTGGAAAAGGTTAGTGGCAGTCAGGGGCTGCTTGGAAAAATAACGGGTTGGTTCTCAGGTATTATGAGGCCAGGTAGGAAGTCAACCCCACCTCCACAAGGGAGTTCAAGAACCTTCTACAGCATCAGTATAATGAGACTTTTTTTTTTAATTTTAAATTTTAATTTTTTAGAGAAGTTGTAGGTTTGCAGAAAAAAAAGTCACATAGAAAGTACAGAACTTCCAAATACCTCCCTCTCCACATGCATTTTTTCTCCTTATTACATTTTACTTTGCATTAGTATACCTTTGTTATGATTGATGAGTCAATATTTTTATATTATTAACTATAGCCCAGTGTTTACAAATTAGCCCACTCTGTGCTGTGCAATCCTGTGGGTTTTTTATTTTATTTTTATTTTTTATTTTGGGGGTACATAGTCTGGGAATTGAACCTGGGTCCCCTGCATGGAAAGTGAGCATTCTACCACAGAACCACCCATGCACCCCAATTCTGTGGGTTTTTAAACACTCTTTGCATTGGGGTAACCTACATAACAGCACAATTTTTCCCATTTAAACCACTTTCAAATGGTGACACATTCTTTTTACAGTCATCTAGTTTATGGCAAGTGTTGGTTTTCCAGTTGCTTCCAGATGTATACCCACATAATTAAAATATTAAAGAAAATATTAAGCCAAAAAAATTAACTTCTAAAGTACCTCTTGTGTAAACTAAACTAATTCGTTTGAATTATATAGGTTAATACAATTTTAAGTTTTAAAATAAAGAATATTATTCAAGTCCTCCGTGATGGTTAGTTTCTGGTGTCAACTTTGTCAAATGATTATGCTCAGTTGCCTGGTCAGGCAAGCACTGACTGGTCTGACCATTGCTGCAAGGATGTCTCGTGGCTGCTCGATAAACTGGAAGGCTGGGGTATTAAACCATCAGTCAGTTGATTGCATCTGTGGCTGATTACATCTGCAATCAACTAAGGCCTGTCTCCCACAATGAGATAATTTAATCAGTCAAAGCCTTTTAAGGAAGAAGAGAGACTTTTTCACTGCTTCTTCAGCCAGCAAGTCTCTCCTCTGGAGTTCATCCAGACCCTTCATCGGAGCTGCCAGTTTCACAGCCTGCCCTAAGGATTTTGGACTCTTCCATTCCTATGGTTGTGAGACACATTTATAAATCTCATATTTACAGATCTCTCTTGTTGGTTCTGTTCCTCTAGAGAACGCTAATACATCCTCTATAGTAAAATTCTCTTGATTTCTTTTACTTTTTCAGCAACACACACTGCTCATTTCACAAATTGGTCAATATGCCAGATAAGTGACCAGAGATGACATTTAAATATCATTGCCCAACTATTCGAGACCAATAATCTTTTGTGACATCAACAGTGGATAGCAGAGCTAGGAATCCTTGCCATACACAACCGTTTGTATTTATAATATAGTTTTAGAAATGTATATGAACTATATTTTCCATCTCTGGACTATGAAATGTTTAGTAGAAATGTAACATATAACCTAGGAATTTGTGAACCTGAAATAAGCTTTGTGAAAAGTCAATGAGGGGTTATAGTTTCCCCTTACAAACACATCAAATATATAGGTATGTGCTACTATTCTAATGAAAGGACTATTTTGGAGGCAAGAAAGCAGAGGAGACACTCAAGCTGTGCGATTATTCTCAGTTTAGAATCATCACAGGACAGTCAGCCACAATCCCAAAAGGAACATGCTGTTCCTACCTGTAGGTGTGTAACTTTTTGTGTCATTTTATGAAAATCTGGTCATTGCCAAATAATGAGGCCAGATTAAGCTACAAGATGAACCCTCTGTTCTAGAACACACTTTGAAAGAAGGGGAAAGGATTGTGAAAGGCCAACAGTTGTCATAAAGTCCATGCTCTCCTCTTGTGCGGGCTGGGCAGAGCCAAACTCAACCTCACTGACACCGCGCTGGGGAGATACACCAATGACAAGCTCAAGAGAAACTCTGGCTGTAAGGACAAGGACACGATGCAGAAGTCGTGGCTGAGTACATGGTCTCGGGGTTGTTGGCTCCAACCTAAGCTGACAGCACGAAGAGGCTGCCAAAAAGGCAGGGAGCAGTCTCAGACTGCCAAGGGGGAGGACAGGGGCCAGAAGAGTGTCTGCCAGGGCAGTTCTACAATGGCCAGAATGGCTGGACTCAGACACAGGACCCACTTTTAACGGGAACCTTCACACCCACATCCAGGGGGATTTATCTGAGGCTCGGTGAAGGTATCAGAAACTATCTCCTATAAGCAATGGCTGAAGAAACTAAGACTGGGGGTCTGGGCGCAGCAGGCATGACAGAGATTACGGGGTAGGCATGAGAGGATGGGTCCCGGGATGGTGGAGTAACCCAGCATCCGTGCCCCTCCCCCAGCATTCCTCACATTCCAGCTGTGGTCCCATTTTCCTCCACAGCACTGATGCGAACATGGCATGCCGTGCAGCCTCCTGCTTACTTGTTGACCACCCCCTCTCCCATGATGGTTCCTAAGCTCCACAAGAACACGTGCTTTATCTACTGCTGCATCCCTGTCACCTGGGACAATGTCTAACACAGAGTAGGAGCTCAAGTATTTGTTGAATGAACTCTGGAATGCACAAGGCATTCAGCACACATTCTCTTTCATAAAGACGTTGGTTTATCCTGTGTTACTCAAGACATTAGAACTAGTACCACTGTTTCTGGTGAAAGTTACAGGGTGGCTAATATTAAGACTGTGTTATAACTAATTCCAAAAAAGGGAGGTGAGGGATTCTAATTGAGGATGGCTTCCAAGCACAGGTTGCAGGAGCCCTGTCGGTTGGGGCAGGCAAAGGTGCTCCTGGCCGGGCTGGAAGCTGGCCCAGCGCAGCAAGGCCTGGCCATCCTCCCAGCAGGACACAGGCCCCCTGACAAGGGACCGCCCAACCCCAAGTGTCAACAGTGCCAAGACTGAGACCCGGAACTGCCACATGAGCCTCATCTTTTAACACAACATTTGCAGTAGCCACATTAAAAAAGTAAAAAGAGGTGAAATAGTTTTGATTACATATTTCATTTAACCCAGTGTATCCAAAATATTAGCATGTCCGCATGTTATCACTATAAAAAATTAATAGAATATTTTACATTCTTTTTTCCATAGAAGTCTTCCAAACTGGGTGTGCATTTTTGCATTTAGAGCACATATCAGTTTGGTTG
>PVIY010033385.1:0-28105 GCA_004026745.1 Myrmecophaga tridactyla
GAGAGAGAGAGAGAGAGAGAGAGAGAGAGAGAGAGAGAGAGAGAGAGAGAGAGAGAGAGAGAGAGAGAGAGAGAGAGAGAGAGAGAGAGAGAGAGAGAGAGAGAGAGAGAGAGAGAGAGAGAGAGAGAGAGAGAGAGATTGGGAAAGGAAGGAAGGAAGAAGAAAATGAAGGAAGGAATATAGATGGGTGGTGTGATCCATTCCATTTCCCTTCGTTTTTGCACTCCAAGAAGGACCTTGGACCCCAAACCCCTTCAGGAAAACTCCATGCTTGGTCTGACATTTAGAAGTTATTGACTAGAGTGAAAGAATTGTCAATTTGAAAACATGAAAGGCCACTGGGAGATCAGATGCTTTCTGTAAATACTCCCTCACAATGACTTGTGGTGTGAAGTAAAAAGAGAGGCTGTCTTGTTGTTTTATTAATTTAGTTCTGACAGCTGTTAGTTCTGAGGCCTTCCAGGTTCTCAGCAGAAATTAAACGAATTCTCATGAACCCCTCTGTGAAGTACCAATAATGAACCAGGTAGGAAACGAAGGTTAAATGAAGATAAAGACCCCACAGTGATCCCTAGCCCAGCAGAGGGCTGAGCAGCCACCCAGGTATTCATGCACAAACCTGGGGGTCATCCTTCACACCCCTCCCTCATTCCCACATCGCTTAAATTCCCCAGTCCCAGGAAATCCACTTCCTAAACACTTCCTCCCGTGTCTACCCTCTCCTTCACTTCCCCTAGTGTCTTTGTTTCTTGGATTCCCCTCATAGCCTCTTACCTAATTCTTCATATCCATGCATTAAATCCAGGGTGGTCTTTTCAAGCACATATCTGGCCTCGCCTGGATGTTCCTGTGGTTCTCTGACAAAATTCAGCCTCTTTAGCATGACTCTGCCTCATCTCTCTTGCCTGTTTCTCCAGCTCTTCCATACCCTAGCCACATGAGTTTTTCTCTAAAATGACAGCTCAGGGCTTTTGCCAGAGCAGCTCTCTCTACGTGGCATGCTTCTAACATCTGCTAACTCTTCTCATTCTCTGGGTCTTTCTTACAGGAAGCCCTCCCTGATTTACCACCTCTGGCAAGATCTCAGTGAATCCTGAACTTTTCCCTTTCATTGCTCAGTTTGTTCTCTGATCACCTGTTTGACAGGTCTCTCCTGCACCAGACTGTAATACCCAAAGGTGCAGGGGCCCTGCCTCTTTGCTCACAACTGGCTCCCTTGAGATCAGCACAATGCTGGCTGCTGCATGTCAGGGCCTTGACAAAGGATGGGCCCGTGAGGGTTGGGCCCTAAGAGACAGTGACAGGCATCGTGCTTTTCTTGATTACTTGATTGGCTGATTCCATTCCACCCTAATCTGGGCAGAGCTTCAGGGGCTGATTAGTAATCAAGCCTGTTGGAAACTTCCCCAGCTGTGTGGATCTCAGCTTTGCCTGGCACCATGTTCCTTGGGATGAGTGCCCGCTGGGTTTGTGGATCTTCTCAAGGACTGGGAGAAGTGGCTCTCTCTTCCTGGTGTGCAGACTTCCCACTTAATCACCCGGGAGACTTGGATGCCGCCAGCGCCAGGCCGCCAGCTTGGCATGCGTCTCCAGACCCAAGCCAACAGCCGTTTGAGCTGCCGTCTCCAGTTGGTACTGCTTCAACACTCAATACTCGTTATTCTACTCAGGAGGCTTTTAGCTTTCAAACATCTGCTTCATGTGGATTTTTTTTTTTTTTTTTTTGCATGGGCAGGCACTGGGAAATGAACGTAGGTCTCCAGCATGGCAGGCAAGAACTCTCCCTGCTGAGTCATCGTGGCCCCATGTGGATTTTGAGCTCCCCACCCATGCCGTCTTTAGGGAGTGGATGAAACCATTACCTTTCCTGGAGCCTGGCATTGCCCTGGCTTTGCTCATGCTGATCGTACATCCTAGTCCTGCAGCCGGCCAGGTGGTGGGGGCTCCTGCACTCAGGTTTAATTACAGGCAAACTGGTGGGACCCCAGCCAAGGGCACCCCAGATGCAGGAAGCTGTTCAGCAGATGGCATTACATTTATGTCATAACCTGCATTATGGTCCCATTCCTCAAATGGCTGGAACGATGCACGTCTGGGCTGGTGTTTCCCAAACACTCCAGTTGGGAGGTGAGGACAGGCCATGGCCTTCCTGGACCAGGCCAAGCATGGGACCTTGTCCTTCATCCTGCCTCCTTGGAGGAGGGTGTCTGGAGGTGGTGGTGGTTTCCTGTGCACAGGCTTATGGTGGATTTTTAATGAGCTTGAAAGAGTTGTTTGTGGGAGGCTGCCCTGGCTCAGCAGGCAGAGCTCCGACCTGCCGTGCTGGAGGTCTGGAGTTCGATCCCTGGTGCCTCCTGCCCATATGCAAATTTAAAAAAAAAAAGAGTTGTTTGTCTTCCTGGATAAACGCAGATACCAGGTTTAACAGCTTTTCTGGGCCACTCTTGATGGGATCCAGAGAATTGGGGGCAGGGCTGCCTTGCATTTGTGTTTGCATTTTTTCTGACAAAAAAAGCAGAAGAGCTTAAGCATAAGTGTGTCAAAATGCTGCCGGTTCAGACTGAGCACTTTTTATGTGCTAGGGACTGTGCTTGGTCCTATGAGGGGTGAAGATGTGGTGGCAAAGACCCAGGCTGCAATCATTAGGAAGTACAAGCCATTCATATAATTAAACATTTGTTTGTTCAACAAATCTGCACTGAGTGCTTACCATAGGCTGGTTGGGGCCATGCTAGCTGCTTGGGTAGAACATAGTGGCAGCCATGGAGCACTCAAGGAACATAGGCTCCAGTGGGGAAGGCAGTCACTCACTTAATTATGCAAAGAAATAAATAATTGCAAACTTAAGGAAGGGCCACAGGGTTAAGGTACACGTGCTCTTAAAGCATCGCCGGGCTTTCTTAGGGTATGGAGCATATGGGGAGGCTTCCCTGAGGAGGTGATATTTGAACTGGGCCCTGAAGGATGTGTAGGAGTTGAGGAGCTTAAATGGGAATAGAGAGCTTTCACAGCCTAGAAGACAGCAGGTGCCTACGCCTCTGGAGCTTAGAGAGTGACAAGGCGAAGAGTGGAGGGAGAGGATGAAGGTGTGAGGGGTGGAGGTAGACCACACAAGGACTTGTTGGGCCAAGATATTTGGACTTAATGCTTATGTCCAAACAAATGACCACAGACCCAGTGGCTTAAAACACAGCAATATATCATCTACGGGTTCTGGAGATCAGGAGTCTGAAATCAAGGTGTGGCAGGCTCTGAAGGCTCTAAGTTCCTTGTGTCTTGTGGTTTCTGGTGGCCCCCAGCATTCCTTAGTGTTCCTTGGCTTGTATCCCTGTCACTCCCATCACTGCCTCCATCTTCTCTCATGTCTGTCCCTGTGTTCAAATTTCCTTCTTCTTATAATGACACTAATCCAATTTGATTATGGCCCACCCTCCTCCAGTATGACCACATCTTAACTCATTACATCTGAACAACCCAATTTCACATGCACTGGGGGCTGGGACTGTAACCTATGTTTTGGGGGGACACAATTCAACCATAACATCTAGGAACTGAAAGAAGCTGCTGAGGGTTAGGAAGGGGCATGAGCCTTTATAGAGGAAATGGAGAATTCTCCAGTCAGAATGAGGAAGCATGATCAAAAGCGAGACTGAGAAACTCATTTGCTGCCTATGCACAACCCTGGGATCATGCTCAGGCAGCAGTTGTTCTGAACAGAAGGTGGCTTCTAATTGCAGTTGTTGGGAACTGAATCCACATTCAAACTTGCAATTATTTCACTGCTAAAAGAGCTGACGGCTACCTCTTCTGCAGGCAGGCAGACTCAAGGGAGCCCTAATCCCAGAGACTTGGTTTAAACTCAGGCACCCTGAGTTTCAGAGCACATTCCCATGAGGCTGCTCTTGTTGGCGCAGCCGTGGAGACAGACGGTAAGTAAATCATGAGGTAGAGGTGGGCTGTGAGAAGTGGAGGCCATCCTAGCACAGAGACGGATGCCCAGGCCTAGAGCAAGCTAAGTACCAGAGACACAGTTTAGCAAAATGAATGTCTCACCCACCACGCAGGGTGCTCACTGGATGAAAGCCAGCTGGAAACATTGATGGTTATGAGTGCTACCATGAATTGAGGAATTGATGTGCCGTCATGATTCCCACCTCAAGATGAGGAAGCCAAGACCATCCAAGGCAACATGTTGAAGCAATGGCGGAGCTGAGATTTGAACCCAGTATCTAGAGCACATGGTCTCAACCTTTGCTCTCTACTGTGTCTCAGGTGGACCAGGAAATTTCCTGGAAGAGGTGGTTGCTGGTTTAGTCCCTAGTACCCTGATTGGTGTAATCCTACTGGCTGCTGAGTGGTGCAGAGGAAAGAGCTGTCCCTTACCAGTTGTGTGTTCTTGGCCAATTTACCCTCTCTCGGCCTCATTTGTAAGATGGACTAGTATCAGTGATAATATTAATAGTCACATCTCTTGAGTACTTGGGCACTGGCTTCTATTCTCAGACCTTTGCATGTATTAACTCATTTAGCCTTAAAATAGCCCTCTGGAGTAGGTGCTATTATACCCATTGTAATAGATAAGGAAACTGAGGCACAGTGAGGTTACATAATATGCCAAGGGTCACACAGCAAGTCAAAGGTCAAGTCTGGCTTTGAACCCAAGTAGTCTGACTCCGGAATCTTTTGGGTTGTTGTGGAGATCAAATGATATAATATATACAAAATTCCCATTGCATTCCCTGCCACACACACAGTAAAACCAGTGGAAAGTTTATGGACATCCACTAATGAGATTTAGCTACTCTGAATTTCAGTTTCCTCTCTGTAAAAGGGAGATAATAATAGTTACGGCTTATTGGTTTTTTATGATGATCTAATTTAACATACTTTCAGGATGAATGCTATTATCCCCATTTTACAGATGAGAAAGTCCAAGTTCAGAATTGCCCAGGGTACATCTTCTGAAAGATAGGTCCAGATCTTCATCACTGGGTTGCCTGCGTCTACAGCCCACGCTCTCTCTTAACTGCTGCACTGTAGGGTTTTTCTGACTTGTGTCTCCTTCCTTTAAAAGACCATCTCTGGAATGGGGCAGAGTGCTCAGGGCTACCCCAGGTGGTCCTGGTCCCCGTCAGGGCCATGTCCCTTGAATCAGCTTCCCCACCTACCCCAGTTCCATCTGTGTGACCTGGGATGTCATACGGTTACTGGAAGCTCCTTTCTCAGGAATCCTGAAGGACTCCTGGGCAGATTGGGTAAAAAGCCCTTGTCAGACATCCTAATTTTAGTGTTTTCCCACATGATTGCATTCAGGAAGTATTTATTTAACACTTCACTTGTTTTGCCATTCTCTCCGACTTCATCTCGCAAAAGCTCCTGCAATAAACCATGTCTCCTTTACCGGCTCCCCTGCTATTCTTGTTCTTGGAAACACAGTGCTGTGTTTGCATCTTGAGCCAGAAATATGTCCGAGTTCCATCTTGCATCACTAATGTCCTCCTTATCTTCACGTAGCATCTCCCAGCATTTTCACCCAGACTTCTTTACATTCCATCTTCCAGTGTCTCATTAAGTCTATTTTGGATATTTTTGCCCATGTGAAAATGGATATTTCTTATGCTGGAGGTTCCCTCGCAAGGGCACAAAGATCAAGTGTCATTTCTCCCCCAGGCTAGTTTTTGTCATCACCCTCCAACTTTATTTGCAAAATTCTCTCTGTGCACAGCAGCTCAGGTGGGTGGCTTGTTCTTCCCTGAATACGAACTGCCCTGATATCAGGTGCTGTACCTGTGCCATGGACAGGCGAGAAGGATGGGGCCAATGTTAAATGAGCCTCACTCCCTTACATCAGATCAAAATTCCCCTTGCACTGGGGGCCTGCAGTTCCACTATTGCTCCTGCTTGTTTCTTGATTCAGTGAATCAGTAACTCCGTTAGCCATCTCTGATACAGACCCTATTAATGTTCATGGCTTTCGAGAAGAATAGAGGAGGGAGCTTCTCTTGATTATACAAGCTGCATGAACAGGTCTGTTGAATTACATATTTATTTTTATTTGAAAAAAAATGTAGGCAAAGTACACAAAAAAGGGGAGGCAGTAGAAATTTGATTCTTTTGGGGTTTTTGAACTTGAGAGACATT
The DNA here is from genome assembly GCA_004026745.1 of Myrmecophaga tridactyla. Taxonomy (NCBI): domain Eukaryota; kingdom Metazoa; phylum Chordata; class Mammalia; order Pilosa; family Myrmecophagidae; genus Myrmecophaga; species Myrmecophaga tridactyla. The sequence goes on from PVIY010033385.1 coordinate 6,142, forward strand.
GTTCCACATCTCTGGCTTCCCTCTGCACTTAGATATTTGTTATTTTGTGAATATACTGTGTCTTGATTCACTTATCTCTCTTTGGAGAGGGGAATTTGGAGTTTAGGAGCTGCCTTGGGGTACAGGAATGCTCGGGCCTCACAATAGGGATGCAGATACCCTGTTACCACATGGGGTGACCCTGCTTCCTCAAAAGACAGCCCAGAACAGCACACCGTCCATTTGCTCAGGACTTGGAGCAAACACGCACACCCTGGGCTGCATGTTGGAATCACCTGGGAAATTTAAGAATGGCCAGAGGGTCAGTCTTGATTGGCTACCTGACATTTTCTGTTTGTGTGTTTAAAAAGTTATCTGGTTAATTCTAATACAGAGCCATACTTGAGGACCCCTGACTTAGATTGTGCCAGGACCTGTGCTAAGTGCCTCATATATGTTATTTCATTTACTCCTTACATGAGTAGATACTTTATTATCAATTGTTATCATCATCCCTAACTTACAGATGAGGGCAGGGAGGGTCGGGGTCATGGTAGGAAGTAGCTCAAGTCAGATTTTGGACCAGGGCAACATCGTTGTGAAGTCTACACTCTTTGCCAGTCTGCCACACTGCCTGGCACTTAGTAGGTTCTCAACATTATTGGTTCAAGGGCATCAGCCTTTGGCTTTGCTGTACTGCCTGGACACCCTTCTAAGCCGAGTCCCAGAAATGGGCCAAGGTGGGTAAAGACTGGGTCAGGATCCCCCAGAGGTAGCTGGCAGAGAAAGCTCTGAAGAGGCGATGGGACATGGCCTATTGGTTGCTTATCTGCTTACCTGTTGTCAAAAGTGACTGGAGAGTGTGGCCAGAGCCCAAGTCTCTGGTCTTGCTCCTGCCCCTTGGTCAGAGTGAAATGTGAGAGGACCAAGTGAAATGTTAAAGGACTACTGTCTTCAATAGCATCTCCTTGAAAAAGGGTAGGGAACATTTGGCAGACTTGGGGGCACTGGGTGTTTAAGCGGGAGTAATGTGAACTGATGTATACTTTGAGATGATCCCTCTGGCTGGAGAAGAGAGGGTGGCCTGTAGGGGCAGGAAATGGAGTCAGGGAGCTCTTTCAGAAGCTGCTACAATTAAAGCAATCTGCATTCAGGCATTGATGCCAGGAGAAGCACTGTTTTAGTTTTCCAGCTGCTAAAACAGATCTCGTACACTGGGTTGGCTTAACATTTGGAGTTCACTAGCTTACGGTTTCAGAGGCTAGGAGGCTTGCTTCTTCCCTGGGTCAGTATCTTCTGGCTGGCCAGCAATCTTGGGGTTCCTGGCTTTTCCATCACATGGTAGTGCACATGGTAGCATCTTCTCTTTTCTTTTCTGGGTTCTGCGGATGTCCAGTTTCTGGCTGCTCCCCATGGCTTTTGTCTTTCTCTGTCTAAATTTCATTCTGTTTATAAAGGACTCTAGTAATCTGGATTAAAGCCCAACTTGATTCAGTTGGGCCACACCTTAATTGGAGTAATTTCTTGAAGAGATCCTGTTTACAATGGGACCACCCACAGGACTAGGATTTGGGACCAAACATGGCTTTTCTAAGGGACATGATTCAATCAATAAATGCCAAGACTGGCAGGAATGAGGGAGGCATTTTACAAGTAGAGCTGAGTCACTCAGCAGCTGAGTGGATGGCGGGGGTAAGGGGGTGGGGTAGGGGGAATATGAGGCTGGCTTCCACCAAGAGAGGAGTTGGGGCCACCTGGATGCCATGGCCTCCTTGGGGTGCCTGGTTAATATGCTGGATGTAATTGGAAAACCATACACCTGGTGGTGGCAACGGGCAGGCTAGGCCAGGGATGAGGGGCTGGGGGCTGGGACGGTATCTTAGTTTTATAGGGCTGCCATAACAAAGTACCCCAAACTGGGTGACTTAAACAACAGACATTTATTCTTTCACTGTTCTGGAGGTAGAAGTCCACAATGAAGGTGTTGGCAGGACCGTGTTTCCTCTGAAACCTGTAGGGGAGAATCCCTCCTTGCCTCCTCTAGTTTAGCTAGAAAATCCCTGGTTTTCCTTGGCTTACAGACACATTTCTCTAATCCCTATCCCCACCATCACATGGCCAACTTTCCCTTTTCTGTCTTCTCTTTGTACAGGGTCACCAGTTATATAGGGTTAGGGGTCTCCAGTATGACCTCATTTTAACTTAACTAATTCTGTCTGCAACAGCCCTATTTCCAAATAAGGTCATGTTCTGAGGTGCTGGTGTTAGGACTTCAACATATCTTTTTGTGGGGACACAGTTCAACCATAAGAGATGGGGTGAATATGGGAAATGTCTTAAAGACATGGCTTCCCCAGCCTCCTGCCTATGAGAAGCTAAGATTCCATTCTGTCCTTGACCTCCTTCTTGGTGGATTTGTGGGGCGGTGGCAGAGGGAACAGGAGTGTGCAAGGAATTGCCCCCTTCACTCACAGGCAGTGTGAGAGAAGGTGTCATGTGTGCCGGGAGTGCCCACCTGAGGCTGTGGAGCTTATGAGGTGCCTTCCACACCCCAGGGCCAGAAAACAGAAAGGCTGTGTATCCCAGGAGTCAGTGTAATGTGCTTGGAGGCAGGGATTTCAGGGTTCACACCCTGGGCCCACCTCCAAGAAGGTGTGCAACTTCGGCGAATCACTCAGCTTCTCTGAGTCCAATTTACTCACCATCAATAAGGGCGATAGTTCTCTCCTGTTAGAACCAGGAAATGTCATTCCTTTCATCTTCCAGATGCAGAAATGGAGGGATTAGAAGTCATGTATCTTGTCTAAGGTCATGTAGCTGGTGTCGCACTCCAGAACCTGTTTTCTTTCCCAGCACGCTGTACTGCCTGTGGCTGAAGGGCAGCTACAGAAGCCTGGCTGTCTAGGATGGTTCTCCAGGGTGTCTAACCTTTGACAATATGCACAGTCAACTGGGTTGAAAGGTCCTGCAAGATCACCTAGCCATTGTTTTATTTTAGGTAATTTTTGTAGATACAGGCTGAGAGGCTCAGAGATTTCCAGAGTCACACAGCCCATCAGCCAGAGTAATGACTTGAATTCAACTCTAAATGACCTCCAGAGTAGCTCTCCTTCCACTCACCCATCCTGGCCTTTGGAGAGTCACTTTACTGGGCCCCGTTAACCCTGTCCTTCCTAAACCCACACTCAAGGCCACTGGGCCATGGGTCCAGGGTTTCTCTGATACCGCCCTGGCTTATTTGAAACCCGATTTTCCACAGTTGCATACTGATGCCTTAGACAAGAGCCTAGCATTTTGGAGAAGTCTGCGTGTTACAAAAAAGGGCAGCAGGTGTTATTTGGGCTAAATTGACCTTGAAATTGATTTCTTTATTTTATGACTTACTGAGAGGAGATTAATACTTTTTTTTCCTGCAGTCTGAAACAATTTACATGGTAATAGAAGGCATAGTCAGTCAAATAAATTGCTGGAAGTGGTAGTGTTCCAAGGGAAAAAAATATGGAGCTTACTTGCATTGATTTCTTTGCCCTGGGGAGAAGCAGAGATTTTAACATCTGGGAATAGAGCTAAATTTTATCTCTCATTTTAAAAGCAGAGGACTGAAAAGCTTAATCTGACATTTACACGGACTTTTCTAAGTTGGGGGAAAGGAGGGCAGTCTGAGTTCCTTGCTGAAGGTTAACACTGGTGTTTCCTCTGAAGGACTCTGGGTGGTTCGATGTGGGGACGGGCAGGTGGGGCTCACATGGCATTTGAGAATGTGGATCTTGGGAAGCCTCATTACTGGGCTGCCTCATTACTGGGCAGGGGTAGGGAGAGAGGGTAACGGTGGGCTGGTGACATAAACTTGTACCTAGGTCCAGGTGTGGGTACTGAGGACCTATGTGATTAGAGATCCCACTTCTGGATTTCTGGGCTCTACCCTGCACTTACCACCTGGATTGGTGGCATCTTCTGAGCATGTTGGAAATGGATTCTGAGACTGGCTCAGCAGGCAGACTGCAAAGATCGATTAATAATGCCTGCCATGGGAACACAAAAGGGGTGTGGCCACTCTTGTGCCCTGTGCTGGTGTTTTGTGATGGTTACTTTTATGTATCCGTATGGCCAGGTTATGATGCTCAGTTGTTTAGCCAAACACAAGACTAGATATTGCTGTGAAGATTTTTTGTAGATGTGCTTGATATCTACCATCCCTTGACTTTAAAACTGAGATAACCTTCAATAATATGGGTGGATCTCATCTAATCAGTTGAAGACTTAAAGAACAAAAACAAATTTCTGTAATATGATAATCTGCTTCAAGACTGTAGCATGGAAATCTTGCCTGAATTTCCAGTCTGTTGATCTGCCCTATGGATTTGGACTTATTGGCTCCCCACAACCACGTGAAATAATTCTTTAAAATAAATCTTTTTATATATCCTATTGGTTCTGTTTCTTGGGAGAAATACACATTTCTGGATAAAAAACTAAAATATATCCCCAAATGGTAACATTTCTGCATTCAGACAAAATTGACAGGATGCTTGTTCCAAAGTGACCCCATACCATTTGCCACACTATGTGAACTGAATAGTTTTTCAAATAATGTTAGAAATGAATACGTACCCAAAGGACTTGGCTAGTATTTTCATGTGTTTTCCCTTGGTTTGTTTCTTTTCAAAATAATATAAAAATTTTGAAGTGGAATAAATTGTTTGAATGCTATTGTAATATATGCCCAGAGTACAAAACACAAGAGTCAAAAGAGTAAATGTTTCCCTCCCTACCCCCATCCCTTAGCCATCTAGTTCCTCTCTCCAAAAGCAGTAATTTTTACCAGTTTCTTTGTCTATCTTTCCAGGGATTTCAGTGAATATGCAACATATGCATATATTCTCAAAACAATGAACAGCTTGTGGTATATTATACATACCACTTTGCATTTTATATATTTTTCCCTATTTCTATATAGAGCTTTTTCTTTATCTTTACTGAGAATGCCTGTATGCACCATAATTTATTTATTTGGACACTGGAAATTTATGTTACTCCCTATATTTACAAGTTACAAACACATGTTCCAGTGATATCCTCTGCATAGGTCACTTTACACATGTGTGGACATTTCTGTGGCAGAAATTCCAAGAACTGGAATTAACTCATTCCAATATGATCAACTTTAAAAAGTTTGACCAATGTCTAATTCCACTATGTACAAAAGTATGTCTCTCTATCCCCTCACTGTTGTGATGTTTTCTCCAACTTTTATCTTTGTCAATCTTAGTAAAAAATACTAGTTCATCTTAATTTGCATTTCTTTTATTTGCAACCTTATATCCTTTGTGAATTGTCTGTATATCTCCCTTGCTTGTTTTTTTCCTTTAACTTTGGTGTGCTTCTTACTGATTTGGGGAAGCTCTTTTATAAATTAAGGAAATTGTCCCTTTGTTCAATGAGTTATAATTTTATTTTCTTATTATTCTTTGCCTTATATGTTGTTTATGGTGTCATTTTTTCATGCAGAAAATTTTACGTATTCCAGGTTTTCAGTCTTTTGCTTTAAGGCTTTGGCATTGGAGTCATGAAAATAAAGGTCTTCTCTACCACTCTGAGATTATAGAAAAAGACTACATGATTTGGCTGGGTATGTTTTGTCTTCTAGTCAGTTCATGTACCAGAGGAGTTATTCTGACTGTTTGCTTTAGAAAATGTGGTCTCTGTGGTGTGGCAGAAAGTTGTGTTCACAATCACCTAACACTCAAGATCAGGCTTTGGAGGCGCCTGCCTGTCTTCCCTTTCTCAGCTTCCAAACTTCCCAAGGAGGCTCACCACATTCCTGTGGTTAGGGCATTTTGGGGTGTACTGGATCCATGTATGCTGGCCCAGATGGAGTAGCTGACCCCCATCTTCCTTCCATGTTTCAAAGCCCAGCCTGGAAGGCTTCACAACCTTGGTTTCTGCAAGTTTTTCCGATTCCAACCCTGTGAACCCATCGTGCTCCCCTGACCCCACACCATGTGTCCGTTGCTTAGGAGTCTTTGGCTGGTCATGTTCTTGGCCTTCTGGTAACCAGAAGGTTGGACCTCAAAAGTCATTTTATGCAAAGAATGCCATGTTCTAATGCTGTCTGTCTACCACTGCTCTCTGGGAGCTGACACTAGTTCATACCAAGTCCCCTAGATGGCCCTGTGGGGCTCTCTGCCTTGGTCATTTTTTAAACTGGCTCACTATTTAATGCCAGTGAGTCTCATCTTAGCTTTTGAAAACTGTAAAAAGAAGCACAAAGGGGCAGGAATTAAAAGGTAGACTACTGGACTTTAGGAGACAGCTGAGATTCAGGGAATGGGGAGGCAGGACATAGGACAAAAGGAAAAGAGACAGGCAGGAACTGGGGTGTTGACTGTCTTGGGGGCCTAGTTTGGGATCTAAGAAAGGGAGTCAATCAGATCTTTTCTCTCCTTCTCAAATATTTTCATTGGGATGGAGTAGCTAGAGTACAAAGATATTGATGTTTATTGTAAGGCTTCAGGGGGAAAAGTTAGACTTTCTAGAAACTAGGACAATGTCAGAAAGCCACTGTCTGGGGACAACCAATTCAAGAGGCTGAGCTCACAATCTTGGGGCTTGCAACTATGAAGTTTATTCCTACAAAGGATAGGCTAAGTCTGCTGATAATTATGCCTGAGAGTGACCCCTAGAGAGCCTCTTTTGTTGCTCAGATGTGGCCTCTCTCTCTAAGCCAACTTAGCAGGTGAACTCATTGCCCTCCCCACCCTACATGGAACATAACTCCCAGGGGTGTAAATCTCCCTGGAAACGGGTGACTTGACTCCCAGGGATGAGCTGGGACCTGGCATCATCAGAATGAGAAAGCCTTCTTGATCAAAAGGGGGAAGAGAGAAATGAGTCAAAATAAAGTTTCAGTTACTGAGAGAGTTCATAGTTGGGAGGTTATCCTAGAAATTATTCGTATGCATTATATAGATATCCTTTTTCAGTTAATGGGGTATTGGAGTGGATTTAAGCAGTCACTGGAAGGTTGTTCATAATTGTGACTAAGTCCTGCATGATCCATGCATTCATTCATTTATTCATTCTAGTAAATGGGATGGTGTCATGAAGACTACTCTGCATTCTCCATGTAGAGGATGGAGAGGTATAAATATAATTGTGATTCTCTGATTGCTAGATTTTCCCATGACCACCTCCTACTGGGAAACTGCAAAAGGGGGTAGAAGCACAGCAAGAAGTCTGTGTCTTCTTAGTTTAACTTTGGAACTATTCATAGGGATAGAAATCTCCAGACTCTGTGGGTGAGTCTGAGTAACTCATTTGGCTGGTATGAGAAAATGGGTAGCTTCTCTTCCTCTCTGTCTTTCTATTCCTGTCTTTCTGTCTCCCTTACTTTTGGTATATGTCTCTGTCTGTATCTTTGTTTCCCCTTCTCTTCCCCTCCCCTCCCCTCTCCCTTCTGCCCTCCCCCTCCCTTCCCCTCCCCACCCTTCCTCTCCCCTTTCCTTTGCTATACCCGTTCTTTTCCCCTCTGTCTCATGCATGAACTAACACACACATACCCTCTCTGTCCAGGAGATTTGAATGTGACCCTTGTCTAAAGCTCAGTGACTTTTGGTTAATGAAAATATGGAGCCTGAAAATATGGCCCTTACTTTTATGGTGAGCCAGTCCAAGCTCTACTGCTTTCCTGCTGATTTACTCGGCACAAGTTCTCCAACCTTTCTGTAATTTCCTTGCCACTAAAATGGGGATAAGATCAGGACTTATTTCTTAATATTATGGTGAGGAATGAAGAAGAAAATACGCGAGGCGCAAAAGCACACAGCGTGTGAACTTTTGCTGGGCTAAACCAGTGAGAAATTAACCTCCAACCTGCGTATAGGAGCTCTGGTTTTATCTCAGGATCTCTAGCAATCTCAAGCTTGTGGATGGGGTGTCCTCACTGACACAGAAGTCTAGACCAGTTCTATTATATATTTTTAATAGAAATATAAAATGAAACTACTAGCCACATTAAAAAGTAAAAAGAAGCTGGTAAAATTAATTTTAATATATTTTATTTTAAAAGTTTGTGTATTTATATTTTGATATATCTTATGACTAGATTATTAAATATTATTGTGCCACAATGTAATCAATATAAAAATATTAATGGGATATTAATCTTAATGAGATATTTTACAGTTTTTCTTTTCATAGCAAGTCTCCAAAATCCGCTGTGTATTTTATACTTAAAGCACATTGCAAATCAGTCTGGCTGCATTTCAGTTGCTCAATAGCCACATGTAGCTGGTGGCACTGAATTGGGCAGTGCAGGTCTAGACCCCTGAGAGATAGGGAACCTCGGGCTAGCTGGTGATGGATTTGGGCATTGTGCTAAATTGGGTTTAAATTGAGTTACTCTAAAGTAGAGTTTTTCCTGCAAAGTGAGCTCCTCCATCTTTTTTTTTTTTTTCTTTTGCCAGGACTACAAATCTGAAAATTCAGCCTTCTCCTCCAGTGCCAAAACCAGTCCACAAGGCCCAGTAAGTAGAAGCATTTTGTGGAACAAATTAGATGCTGAAACTATTTTTGCCTTTTTCTCCACCATCTTGGTCTCAGTCTTCAATCACCAGGAGTGGTCTTCAGCCGAATCTGATCTTGCTGGGGAAGTAACTAGGTTTGAGAGGTTGGCAGGCACTCATTTTCACAGTACCACTTGGTACTCTGTAAAAACTGAGCACTGCCCTCTGAGAAGGACCAGTCCATCAGGGGGCAGATCTGGGGGAACAGTGCTGGGGGCAAGGCCACCTCCTCCTGCCAAGGTGGCTTCTTGGGTCTTGTCTGGGATTTGAGGGTTCCAGATACTAGGAGATTGGGAAGGACTATCCTCTGGAAAAGGAAGGCATGTTAACTGAGTGCTCTGGGGACCTCACATCTTGGCCAAACTCTTGAAGTTTTTGGTGTGGAAACCTTTTTTTTTTTTTTTTTTTTAACATGGGCAGGCACTGGGAATTGAACCTGGGTCTCCAGGCCTGCCCAGTGGCCTGCCCAGTGTGGAAACTTTTCAAAGGAAAGTGGTTGGAATGGTAGCTGGGAAACTCTGCACCTTAGGGACAGTGTGTCCACTGTGGGATCCCAGGTGGCTGACATCTCCCATCCTTCTGGAGCTTAGAAGACTGCCCCCTGAATTTCCAGCTTCTTTGAGTTTGTTCTTTTCTCATCCCCAGCCCCACCTTCTTGAGGCTGATGATTTGTCTCTGCTAGAAGCAAAGATGCCGTCCTGTCCCCTGTGTGTCTCACACAGGCAAAGGCTTGTTTCCCCTGTGGCAGCTATGGAGATTATGAAGTTTGCTGAGATTCATGCTGTGCAGACAGGACAGCCCTAACAATGCTCTCCTTCCCCAGCCTCTGGCCTTCCTGTGCTTCTGGTCTTGGTCCCTCTGGCTGGAATCCTTTGGAATGTTTCTCCCCACCTTGGAATGTTTCACAGGTGGAAGCAGTCACTTTTGCGACTGGTGTTGGTGGCAGCCAATGCTGGGCCAGCTGTTTCTGGCTGGCAGCTTGTGTCACATGCTTCAAAATGAAGAAAACATGTTAACTCTTTGATCCAGTAATAACCCTTCTAGGAATTTTAGCACCTTAGCCTTGATTGTGAAAGTGTGAGAAGATGTGTTTGTAGGATTGTATTTCTTGAAGGGGTGAGTGCAATAGCAAAAACATAAAAAGATATACTCTCAATGTCCTATGCTGGGCCAGCTGTTTCTGGGTGGCAGTTTGTGTCACATGTGTCACAATGGAAAAACGTGTTCACTCTCTGATCCAGTAATAACCCTTCTAGGAATCTCACACCGTGGCATTGATTATGAGAGTGTGAGCAGATGTTTGTGGGAGTGTATTTTTTTAAGGGATGTTTGCAATAGCAAAAATAAAAAAAAAAGATATACCCTCAATGTTCATCAATAAGGAATTGTTTAAGTAAATTATGTGTATCCATGGAGTCCAATTCCAATTCCAAGCAGCTGCTAAAATTTCAGTGTGGATTTATATTTTTTGACTTGGAAAGATGCTGGTGAAATATTGAGTGAGAAATACAGCATATATCATATGATTCCAATTATGTGCAATTATATTCATATATCTCCCTTTCTCTGAATGCAGAGATATGTCAGAAAGGCAGATGGGAAGTTCAACTAAATTGGTGATTTTTGCATTTTTCTTTGGACTCTCCTGTTTGGTTTCTTTTTTACAGTGAACAGTTTTTTTTTCTTAATAGTAACAACAGCAACAACAATAATACATGTTGATAATAGTTATTTATAAAATTAAGCAGCGGGTTCTGGGTCATTGAGGCATTTTCAGGACAGCTGGCAGCATGTTAAAGTTTGACTCTCAGTTGTCATGTAAGTGCTGACATCCCTTCTGAGGAGTGAAAATGAGTCTTACAAAACAGAGTCAGGGCCTCCATAGAGGCTTTTTGGTCTTTGGTGGCCCCAGGAGGCAGAATGCCTCAGACTTTGGCATTTTACCACCCTTTCCAGTCACTGCCTTGTGGTGCCAGCTCTGTTCCTCAGCTTTGACCCTCACCTTTTCATGTTGGTTGCACCTCCCAGAAAGGCCTTTCCTTGATACAGTAGCTGAGTCTCATTTGTGTCAAGAATACGGAAATGGCAATATTGTTAACACTACTGGGTATCTAGGAAGTATCTGGTGTTACACTCAGCATTTAGCATGATTATCTCATTCACACTTTGGGACAGCCCAATGAGGGTGAAACTATTCCTACTCCCGTTTTCACAAGGGAGGAAACAGAGGCTTGGAGGGGAGTGACTTGCTCAGAGTCTCATAGCTAAAGGGTAGTGGGGATTCAAACCCAGGCTAGGCTCTAATTGGCCTGAGGGTAAGGTGACCCAGGGGCCATTTCTGGAAACTTACACCTTACATGTGGGCTGATTCTAACCTCAGCTGATAAGGCAAAAATCACTCCTAGTCAAAATTATGTGTTAAAAATCCCACTGGAAGACTCCAGGTTGGAGACCAAAGTCAACCAAGCTTTCATTGACAATTAGATTGAGGTCTTTGCTGAAGTACCAGATGATGAAGTTGGCTGCGGTTAGACACTGGTTGAATGAAACGTACTGGCCTTAACTCCTGGAGTCACCTGTGGACAAATGGTCACATGATGAGAGGCAATTGGAAAATGAGACCGAGTGAGAAACTTTCAGATTCACACTCCCTTCTCAGGTTCACTCAGGAGCAAATGTGTGCTAAATGTGGTGGTGACATTGCTTCAACATGAAAAACATTCCTATTCTTGTTTTTTTTTTTTCCCCTCTCTCTGTGTTCCTCATTTATATGAGAGACAAAGTGAGCTTAAGTGGGAGAACCCAAATTTCCATTTTGGCCTGCCTCATTCCAGAGGTGTGTTTCCCAGCCCCTATGCTTTTCGGTAACATAGCTGTACTGTATTCATTTTTGATTGCTACAGAAGAAATTGCCACAAATGTAGTGGCTTCAAACAGCACTCATCTATTATCTCACAGTGTCTGTGGGTCAAGGGTCTGGGTCCAACTTGGCTGGGTCCTTTGCTGGCATCTAACAAGACTGCAACCAGGTGTCAGCTGGGCTGCGTTCTCATCCAGAGCTTGAGATCCTCTTCAGTGATTCCTGGTTGTGGTCAGAATCCAGTCTCTGTGGTTGTAGGGCTAAGACTCTCTGCTCCTAGAAGCCATCTGCAGTTCCTTTCCATTGTGGTCCCTTCCACGGGGAGTCTGTATCCTAGCAGCTTGCTTCTTCAAGGGCAGAAGGAAAGTCTCTAGTGCATGCTAGTAAGACAGAGCCTTACATGGATATGTCCTAACATAGACATAGGAGTGACATCCCTTACCCTTTCTGTTGGTGAGAAGCAAGTTACAGGTCCTGTCCCCACCCTGGTAGGGGCAATTATGCACAGTGTGAAGATGGGGGCTGCTCTGGGGTCTGCCCAACACAGAGACTTTGCTTATATAGTTCTGAGGTGAGTCAAACTTTCACCTTTTCTTGGGGCTCCTGCATCTTTCTGCCCAGCCTCCCCTCCTGTACCTTCCCCAGGAAAGGGCTTCCAGCTTCCAGGCACCAGGTCCCCCATCAATGGCTAGACTCTCCAGCCTTCCGGATCACCGGGCCACTTGGATGTCTCAACCTCCTCTCCCTGTCGTTCTGTAGGAGTCTCCCTGTTGTAGCCTCAGCAGCAAATGAATTTTTAATGGAATGCTGCCACCTTTTGGAATTTAGCAGAAGTGATCCATTTGGTTAGCACGTTGGCCATGACACTCCAGGAAGAAAATGGGGCCATTTGTGTCTCTATTTATACCTACACATGCACAACCACTCACCCCACCTCTATTTCCACTGGGAATTGACTAAAGTTTGATGCGAGATTCTAGAAGAAAAATAAAATGAGCCAGTTTCCTCTGGACACAGGTTTGTTCATCATTTACATTCTGGTTCACTGTTGCTTTGCTTGCTGACTGTCCTGTTCCCTGTCTCACATTCAGAGACACAACGCATGAGAAAGAGCTTTGGTGTACTGGGTTTCATCCTTGGTTTTGCCACTAGCCCTCCAAGGACTCCAGCTTCATCTGTAAAATGAAGGGGTCCTAGATTCTTTCAGCTCTAAAACCCCTGATCCCATGCCTGTAACCAGGTACGGAAAATAGATAACATCCCATTTACAGATTCCAGTGAGAGAGGAGTGGCGATCTGGACTCTAGATAAAGGATGCTATGGTCATTTCTGTGCTCAGCAGGACAGAGGGACACCATTGCTAGGAATGGCTCCCTCACAGCAGGAGGGGACAATACTAGACCAACTCTCAGTGTCTCTAGGAGCTCAGCAGCCCACTAGCTGCCTTGTCCTCCCCTACTGCTTCTCTTCCTGTGGGGTATTCAAAGGAATTAATGACCTCCCCTCGTCCCAGCATTCTACTTCCAATCCGAAGTCACCAAAGCCTGCCCATTCTTTCCTCAACACGTCCCCAGGTGTCTTGTTGCACAGGTCCAGGCCCTCATTAGGTGGCTTTTGGATCATATAACCAGGCCTAACCAGCCACCACCCCCTCTAGCTTTTAGCTCAGTAATTAATTGGTCAATCTTACAAATACCTGACTCACTTGCCTGACTACAACTTTCTCCTCTTGAGCATCCTCATAACCCCATGCTATGTGAGAATAGTGCCCACGTCCTTCTACTCCAAGCTTAGTATTTAACCACCAACTTGCTGCTCTTCAAACCTTATCTCCTACTGTTCTCCCAGTCTTGGTCCTCCATCTCCAGACACTGATTCCTTGACTGTGGGTTCTTGCTCAGGTTATCTCCTCAGCTTGTATTCTCCCCTCAAGTCTGACTCTTCAAATTTCTAACCACCCTTCAAGACCATCAGAAAAACCTTGTCTAAAAATTTCTTCTAAATCCCTCAGGTGGTCTTGAGCTTCTCCATCTGCCCTCCATTCCTTCCTTCCTTCCTCACCTCCTTCCTTCCTGCCCTTTTCATCTCTTTCCCTCTTCATCCCTGTCACCTTAAACAAAGCTATGTTCCAGTTACCACTAAGAGTTGGAAGATACAGAGATAAGATCCAAAGTATTCACAGCCTTCAAGGGAAGAAAACAACAAACACAAAGAAACTCGTAATTAAAACATAACCTTATTGCTTGTGAGTGTAGGCAGAATATCAAATTCAGTGGTAGCATGAACAGGTGACCCGGGAACATTTCACAGAGGAGGTGGATTTTGGTAGGCAGGTTGACCGACATGAAGGCATCATCACACTGATTGTGGGATGTTGGGATTCCAGGTAGAAGGAGCAGCATGGGCAAAAAAAAAAAGGGCCTGAAATTCAGCTTGGTTATGGCTTATGTCCCAGAAGACGGGAAGTCAGAGATGAGTGGGAGAAGCAGGTATGGCCTGGTGTGTCAAGTGGGTAAGGAGACGGGTTTTCCTGTGATCAGTGTGGAGCCATTGGAATGTTTTAAGGTGGTGATTGACTTGATCTGATTTCCATTTTAGAAAGATGTCCCTAGGTCCCCGCTCAGGAAGCTGGGTGACTGGAGAGAGCCTTGGTGCCTCTTGGGAAGTTCTCAGCCTCCTCAGTGGAACGGGCTTCTGGGGTAGACATGGTCACCAGCCAATGCCCAGGCTTCTAGGCACGCTTTGCTTCTCGTTGCTCATGTGCCTTTCTGTACATCCGCTCAGCAAAAAACCAAGTGTGTGGGCGAGATAACAGCATTAAGAGCAAAAGGACAAAGCTGGTACTCGGGGCAGTGAAACACGGAGGCTTAAATTCTCTCCCTTCCAAATGTCACACATGGTTTTGGCTGCGTGATTCTGATTAAGCAAGCGAGGCTAGCCAGGATGAAATGCTAAGCGGAGCTTGTGACCTCGGGCCAAACGAGTGCAGAGGTCCACAGCTCTGATGAGCATCTCCGCCATTTTTTTCCCCAGTGCTTCCTGCGAGAGAAGAGGGACAATCTGTTCAGTGATCTTTGCAAATCTCTGAGGATGGTGGTGCCCTCTGGAGATACAGCGATACTGACAGGATTCCCGTGTTAGCCTTGGGAATTCCCTTTGGGAATGAGAATCTTTCCTTTTCCCTACCTCCTAATGGAGTGCCTTAAATATGCTGATGCTGATGAAATGAATGAGTGGAAGAATCATTCCTATTGATATGGGGACCCCAAAAGGCTCCTTCATGCCTGTTCCCAGTCAACACTCACCCCACCCCTCTCAGTGACCACCTTCTGACTTGCACCTCTGTGGAGTAATTTTGTTTATTCATGGGCTTCATATAAATGGACTCGGACAGTTTATTTGCATCTAGTTTCTTTTCCTCAACCTCATTCCTGGAGATTCATTCATATTGTTGCATGTAAGAGTAGTTCTTTTTTGTTGTTGCTGAGTAGTATTCCATTGTGTGATTATAGTATGATTTATTTAGCTGTTCTCCCATTGACGGGCATTTGGCTCATTTTCTGTTTGGGGCTATGAACATTTGTGTATTTGCTTAGGGGTGGATGTGCCCTCTTATTTCTCTTGGGAATATACCTAGGGGTGGACTTTCTTGGGCACAGCTTCTGCTGATGTTACCCAACAGTTTTACAAACTGCTTGTATGAATCACGACTCCCACCAGCAGTAAGTGTGCAAATAGTTGTGTGCTAAGCTCTCTTTATGCATTATTTTCTGAATCATCCCACACCCCTGAGGAAAAGGTGTGGTTTTTATCACCCCCAATTCATAGAGGGGCACACTGCCTCCCAGCTCAACTGGAACTCTGGGCAGACCGTGGAGAGGCCAGGGCTGCAAGTGCTCACATAGCAAAGGGCAGTGTGATCAAGTAGCCTTGTGCACAGACTTGGGAACCCGACTGTCTAGCATGGATTCCCACTCTGCCACTGGCCAGGTGGGCAAGTCTGGGCAGGTGGCTGGACCTCTCTGTGCCGTGTTTTTCTTGCTTGTGAGGTAAAGTTGATAGATCTGGCTGTGTTGAGGATTCAGTGAGTCACCATGGGTCAAGTCTTAGGACCATGTGGGCCCCAGGGAAGGTTAACTATTATTATTCTTTCAGCTCTTCCTGGCTTCAATACTGGGCTGAGCTGAGCTCCTTGGGGAAGTAGGCTGCAATCTCAGCCATCTCTAATAGCTTTCAGGCAGCCTGCACAATTCTCAACCCTTCCCCTCCCGTCTGAAGGTAGCTGGCTTTCCTGATGAAATCTAGAATCTAATTTGGGGCCCCAGTCATTGGTCTCACACAGCCTGCTGGGTGCGGTCTGGCTCGTCCCTTCTGAAATGAGTCTCTGCTCCTTAGTGAAGTCTGTTTGCTTGAGGTTTTATCCTTTACAGAAATGGTCAGGCCTCCTTCCCCCCCATATCTCATCTCCATTTCTCAAATCCATGACAAATATTGATGCTTGATAACTACAAATATCACACATAGCTTTTAATCAAGAAAGACTGAGGGAAGATAAGGGGAGTAAATATGTCTCTGTAAGGTAGTTCAATATTCTCAGTAATGATTTTGCTAAGAAATAAAATTACTGCAGGGAGGGGGAGGGCTCTGTGATGTGCATTGAAATGGGCTGCCCCACCTAAAACTACCAGGGCCCTTGCTTGCAGACTGCTGCCTGGATTTAAGTTAGATGTTCATTACCCAGATCGGTAGATGGTATCTCATTTTACAGAAAAGAGAGAGGTATTTTAAATGTGAATTTCCAATATGTCATCAATCTATCCCATTGCCAACAAAACACCTCAAGCCAACTTCTGGCCTTTGTGGCTTGTCTGAGACAGGAGTGGAATGCGAATGCTTGCTGTCCCCAACTTGAGAATGAAATCAGCCTGCTGGGGGCAGAAGGGAGACCAGCCTCCTGGGTTTTGTCGACTGGGGTTCTATTTCCCCATGTGGACTTACTGGCAGGTACCTGGCAATCAGAGATTTCTACCATGACTGGCCAAACTGACCCAAGGCTACTATTCTAGGCCAGAGCTTGGCCAAACCAGCCCTAATGAGACCCCATGACCTAAATCCAAAGCCTCACCCTCAAGGCAGTCCCTAAAGTTCTGTTGCATTTTGATGCAACCATTTTTCATGGCTTTAGTACCTCAGGGCCTTTACATGTGCTGCGCCCTGAGCTGGAAACACTTTTACCCAGGATTTGTTAACCTCACAGGTGTTTTACTGGATGCCTAGTCTATGCCAAACACTGGGAGCTGGGAGAGGGTGGGGGACAGAACAGGCAACAGCGTGGCTGGTACCCTCACCTTCTCCGCAAAACTTTCCCTATTCACTCTATCAAACTTTCAAGCCCTGCTCAGCACTCCTCACCCCTCCTCTGCTGTCTTTCTCATGCAATGCCTAGTGCCATCTGACAAACTGAATTTTACTTATTCGGATATTGTTCTTTTCTGCCACTAGACCGTAAACTTCAGAAAGGCAGGAAGTTTTTTGTTTTGTTCACACCTAGAACCATGTGCTTCAGCAGTTAGAACCATGCCTGGTGCATAATAGATTCTCAGTCACTATTTGTTGAAAGAATGGAAGAACTGAACCCTAGCAAACCATCTCGCATACTTACCATGTGTTTTACCCACCTAGCCTCGCTCAGTTCTTGCAGAATGTGGTGTGTTCTTATTGTCCCCATTGAACAGATGAGAAGCCTGATGCTTAGTGAGGGTTGTGAGGTCACGCAGCTAGGAGAGGGCAAAGCAAGTAAGCAGGTGGCATGGCGGTTTGCCGAGGGGAACTGGAGTAAAAACACACCTGTTTTTCAAAATAAATATCAGATTCAAAAATACACATCAGATCCTTTCAGTCCCTAGGTTAAAGTACCCACGTGCTGTCTCACAGCTCTCATATAAATCTGGGCTCCGTGACACAGCCTGCAGGGCCTTGAATGGTCTGGTTTAGCTCCCCAGCCTGGTTTATTTCACCTTGCCAACACTGCGATGCAGACACCTGGGGCACCTTTCCCGTCCCAGTAGGCGGTGTTTCCCGCTGGTTGTAGCATCCCTCCCAACCCTCCCTGGCCACCAGTCCCCTGTCTGCCTTCACCTGAAACCACTGACTCCAAGGGTCCTTGTCTGGGTTACTGTGGGGGTAGTTTTCATGGGCCCAGGCCCTCTTCTTCCCTCATCGAGGTGCTGGCCACACTGGATTCCAATTCTGTTCAATCATGTTCTTTCCCCATTTCTTGTTTGTCTAGTCAACACCTCACTGCAGCCCGGGACCATCCTAGAGTCTGCATGTGGTAGGAGCACAGCAAAGTCCAAGTGAAGAAATGGATGGGTTGGCTAGTCTCCACCAGCTTTGTGGCTGCTGGTTTCTTCTGCTCCTAGTTGGTCTTTGTCACCTTTCAATAGCCTTTGGCTTTATATTTAAATGACCTCAACTTCTTTTAACTGATGTAAACTATCAACCTTATAAACCACTGTCAATGAAAACCAGCGAGTCCCTCTTTCATGCATCTACCCAATATTGGGCACCTGCCCTGTGTCAGCCTCTGTGTGTCTGCTGAGGACATAATGGTGAGCTGATACGCCCCACCTGCCTCCTGAGGACTTCAGTTTAGAGTGGCAGACAGACATTAAGCAGTTAATTACACTAAAGAGTATCTGCGAACGGAGAGTAGTGATCTGTGAGGGAATGCGTGTCCCTGGAAAAATTATTCCAAGGACACCTGGCCCAGATGGGTCTGCATGCCTGGGTTCTGCCCCCGCCTGAGGGGCTGACGAACTGATCTCTCAGATGTGAATAGAGGGTCATGGCAAAGACAGGAGGGGAGCCTTCCAGACAGAGGGACAGCATATGCAAAGGCCCTGTGGCCAGAGGGTATGGTCCTTCCAAGGAAATGTCAGAGACCAGCCAGAGAGGCTGCAGCTCTGAGAAGGACTGGGACCTGTCAGGATGAGGCCAGTGGGGGCTGGGCTTCCAGGCCATGGTAAAGATGGTGGTCTTATCCCAAAGCAATGGAAGGCCCTGAAGGATTTGAGAGGAGGTGACCTGCTTTGCACTTTGGGAAAATCACCCCCGCTTCTTTGAGGGGGCTCAGTTGAAGTGGGGGTGCAGAGTTACAGAGGCCACAGATAGAAAAGTAGCTGCTGTCACAGATGTGGCCAGCTTGCCTCAGGCTGTCCAGAGCCGTTCCCTCCAGGGTTGTAGGGCACACATATGCCCACAGTACGTTTGCTTTTGCACAGTTGAAGATGGATTCCTCAACATAAGGCTTCCGGGTTCTTGGCAGAGAGAGTGTAAATAGACATATTTCTGACCATGGCCTGCAGCACCCCCGCAGCCCCCACCACACATACAGGAATCTTCCACTTGCTTATGTACCAGCCCAGCATCTAACAGAACTGAGGGCTCAGCTCAGGATACAACTCCCAGAGATTGAGGTTCAGTGGTCTAAATCTGGGGGTGGGGTGGGGTGGGCAATGGTGGCTCAGTGGCAGAGTTCTTGCCTGCTGTGCCGGAGACCCGGGTTTGATACCTGGTGGCTGTCCATGCAAAAAATAAAAATAAAAAAAAATAAAAATAAATCCAGGGGGAAAAAATGAAGGAGGCATGGTCCAGCTAGGCATTTTCATCATCAAGCCTCCCTCACGAGTTCCAGTTCCCCGCATTTCCTCCACTGCACTTCCCGTGGAGATATAGGAGGGGCGTCAAATCCTATAGACCCTTCATGTGGGCCTCTAGCAAGACCGCCCAGCATTTCTCTTACTGAGAATAGTCACTTACAGCCATGTTTCCAGGCTCCCCAAGGCTCCCTTTTGGTTGTGAGTGGGGGGCCCGGGTGGGGGATCCTGCTCTGCCACATGTGACCTAGGACTTGTAAGCTTTCTCTCAACAGCTGGGATTTGCTTTATAATGAACCCCAGGCTGGGAGCCAGAACTTAAGTGTGCAAACATTTGTAAATTAGGGGTTTAGGGGCACAGACATTTTAAAGCCAGAAGATAAAAGCAAATTTGGGCATGGGTTAGAAGCAGACCCCATCTCCTTCCAGGTTTCCCTTGGGGGACTTTTCAGGGAGGCTCTGGACACCTGGGGAGAATTTTCAATTTGATTTTCATCTTTCTAGTTTTCCTCCCTGAGTCCACGGGGATTTCATAAACATTATGTTGCTCAATTTCAGTTCAATGGCACAGAGTCGTTCCAATGTGTTCTAATTACTCAGACATAAATGATTTCTGGTGCACTTTAAATGATTTCGGATGCACTTTTGTCTATCAGGCTGCTGATTTATAACTCCATGGGACTTTGATGTTGTGCTTCATTGATTTCTTTTAAGGCTCTTCAGAGGTGTATTTATTGTAGACGATACATTTCCCTGCTCATTTGCTCCATAATTCTGAAACACTCTCAGTTTCTGGTTGTCAATACCCCACCCCTTACACCTCCTTATCATATTCTGTATTGAGTGCAAGAAGACACATTTGTTGAGTGCTTACTGAATGCAGATGCAAGTACTAGATGCTATGCGTGAGTGGAGATATACTAATTAAATGAAAAAGTGTGCCAGAGAAACACACCTTCCTGCCAAAGGTTTGCTTACCATTTAGTCCAAGGACCAATGCACATGCATATGCTCATGTGACATTACAGTGAAGGAGCAGCCCAGGAGGCTGCAGAGGTTGGGATCATTGACCCTGAATCTCAAGGGGTTCTTGGAGGAGAAGAAGGATGAGACATGGGTAGGGTCCAAGCTTCGTGGCAAAGCTCTGGAGAGACTTGTCCATATGTCTGCAATGACGGGACTGAGAAGGCAGGGGACTCCGCTGAGCTCTTTGTTCTCTGAGGCAGGGTCCACCAGCTTTTGCTCCCATGTGTTTGAAAGCCCTAGACCCTCAATGAGTGAATGGTGTGGACTAATCGGCATGCTCTACTTGCCCTGAAGGTGGGTCTCCTCGTTTGAATGACCACCTCTGAGCCTTTATTTAATGTTTCCATAGACGGGGGACAGGAGGGACCGTGATCCCTAAGGGTGTGTGTGTGTGGGGGGGGGACCCCAGCTCAGTCCCTTCCCCACAAACTGGAGCACCTCACTTGATGTCCTTGAATCTGTCTCATCATCTGTAAAATGAAGCGCATCCTACTTCTTTGGTCAGTAATTGTAGTTACTGTGGATTAAACACTGACTATATGCCAGGCAGGGGCAGATTCACCTTGTGGGGCCTAAAGCTTAAGCCCTTTGGGGACCCCTTAAGAAAAAGAACCCTAAATTATGAATGCTTGGCAGGGTTTCTGCCCTATGGTGGGAGCTCACTAGGGTTAATGCTGGGCTGTCAAGATGATTTTTTTTTTTGTATGCTGTATGGTGGGGTCACATTTCATTCTTTTTCCTTGTGAGTATTCCGTTATTGCAGCACCAATTGTTGAATTTTTGTTTGTTTTTGTTTTGTTTATTTGCTTGCTTGTTTGTTTTTGGGAAGTGCATCAGCCGGGAGTCAAACCCGGGTCTCCCACATGGCAGGTGAGAATTCTACCACTGAACTATCCTTACACCCCCTTAAGTTACTTTTTAAGCCCTGGTGTTTGCTTTTTTTTCCCTTCCCAAATTATTTCTTTCATGGGTGTTCAGTATGCAAAACAGGTAACAGCGGGGGCTTCTCTGTTGGGAAACCCTTCCTTCCCCCTGAGAGGGGGCTCTGAGACACCTGCAGGAAACATATTTGAATCCTGCTCTTCAGCTGAAGGGGTTTGGGTCTGAATGCAGCCTTTTCCCCTCTCCCCACCCAGAGTTTCTCTAGAAAGAGTCAGTAAGACCCTGCCTTCAGAGGGACGGCGTGGACTTACTTCCAGGGCAGTCAGAGCTGCCCTGTGGTTCCCTGGGCTGACTTCAGGAGACTGCCAGTGACTGGGGACCCCTGAGCCTCTGCATCCCCCACCCCCTCTCTGAGAAGCCAGAGCCTGGGAAGGGAAGATGAGGAGTAGTGCCACCTGGTGGCCATATCTGGGAGCTGCCACTCTCTGGACCACCTTCCCGGGGCATTTTATCTCCTGGCAGAGGATGGATGAGTCGGAGGGAAGCTGCCCAGAAAGGTCCAGATGCTGCTCTTTGAGAAGGGCTGGGCTCAGGTTAAAATCTTGCTGTATTAGATCAGAAGGGATTCATCTCAAATTGTCTTAATTTTCCCTTCTGGATTCTGCCACTGTAAATGTGATTCCCCCCACACTTCCTCCTTCCTTCCTTCTCCTCTCCCCCCCTCCTCCCCCTACCACCCTCCTCCTTCCCCTCTCTCCCCTTCTCTCCCTCCTCACCTTCCCCTTCTGTATCCTCTCTTCTCCTTCCTTTCCCTTCCTCCTCTAACTTGCTCTCTTCTATTTCCTCCTCTTTCTTACTTTCTTCTGCACCTTCTCTCCTCCTGCCTCCCTACTCCCTTCTCCTCCCGTACACTTTTTCCCCATCCATACCCTCCGCCTCCTCCTCCACCTCCATCTCTCCTTCCCCTCCCTTTCCTCCCCTTCTTCCATCCTCCA